>CM038677.1:363335596-363573093 GCA_021605205.1 Aegilops longissima | reverse complement strand
GCGATCTTTCACGTTAGGAGCGGATCCTACGGGAATCATTAAGAACACGTGGAAGAACACGAGGGAAAACACGGGAAAACGAGAGAGAATGCACTCAACCGACAAGAACTCAATCACAAGTGCTAGATTATCAATGCATAGAGTGACACAAGATCCGAGATCAACAAAGGTAAGGATACAAGAGTAGCCGTTTTCTCCGAGAGGAGGTCTTGAGGGTCCACCCTAGAGGGGGTCTTGAATCCGCTTGGGTGATCTTTCTCCGAGAGGTCCCGATCTCAAAGGAGAAGTAGCCATGGATGAGCAAAGGCTCTCACACCTAAATATGAGCTAATCCAAAGCTAGCCCTAACTAGGAGATGGAGGTCCTATTTATAGTCTTAGTGCAAATGGAAGTCAAAACGAGGGGTACATGGGCTTCAGCCCGATCAGCGCCGGACGTCCGGAAGGGCGCCGACATCCGGAGGCTCGGAGGGTCCGGCCGTCCTGAGACGCGCTCGGACGTCTGGCCGATTCTTTTCGCCGAGGTGTGTCGGTCGTCCGTGAAGCGGGCGGGTTGTCCAGGGCTTCAGAGGGTCCGGACGCCCGTGAGGCCTGCCGGTCGTCTGTAGGTTCCGCGCTCGGGTGATGGTCGCCCGGACGTCTGGCCAGTTCGACGTCCGTAGGTTTGATTCGGTGACGGACGTTCCGGACGTCCCCGTGTCTCTGGGGATCGCTTGGACGTCCTGAAAGGGTCGGACGTCTTGTCCTGTAAGCTTCAAAGCAGATTCTTCTTCCTCTTCGACATAAGGGGGTCTCGCCGCCTTGGCTTTTGCAATAAGTAGATCCTTGGCTCACTTCCATGTACCGATTACACATAGAGTTTCGGAATGAGGTAGTAGCCATGACTCATGGGTAGAAATAGGAAGTTCGAGAGGAGCGAAGTTCACCTTATCTTCAATAGCCTTAGCCTCGGCTCTTGTCATGGGTCCCGTGGTGTTGAGGGAGATGTAGGCACCGACTGGGGATGAGTGAGGATGCTCCGCATCATCTCCCCCTTGGGAGAGATCCGACTGGATCAAAAGCTTCATCCCCATGGAAAGGTGCAAGGTCCTTGACGTTGAAGATGTCGCTTCACGCTTGTACTTGTCTCGAGGTATGTCGATCTTGTAAGCGTTGTCGCTGTAGCGCGCTAGCACCTTCAAAGGTCCATCGCTCGAGGGAGAAGTTTGACTTATGCTCTTTGGGGAAGCGGTCTCATGGAAGGTGTAGCCACACTAGATCACCAATGTTGAAGACTTATGGGTTGCTTGTTGGCGTTGAACTTGTTTGCTTGGCATTGTACTTGGCGCCAATTGTGTGCCTTGTATCTTCGCAGCATCTTCTTGATGTAGTGTGCTCTGCTCACTTGCATCCATGTTGGTGCGCCTTTGGAGAGGAAGTAGAATGTCCAATGGGGACAACGGGTTGAAACCGAGACCACCTCAAGGGGACTTGCCGGTAGTTGAATGTCTTGCACGATTGTAGGCGACCATTTCCGATGGGTAGACATGCTTCCCACTCCTTGATGTTCTTCTTGATCAAGACACGGCGTAGAGTGGATAGTGTAAGTGTTTGTCACCTCCGCTTGGCCGCCGGTTTGAGGATGGTATGCCGATGAGAACAATAGCTTGATGCCGAGCTTGGCACATAATGTCTTCCAAAAGTAACTCAAGAACTTGACGTCACGATTGGAGACGATTGTCTTTGGTATGCCATGGAGACGCAAGACTTCCCTACAAAAGAGATTTGCAACATGTGAAGCATCGTCTATCTTGTTGCAAGGAATGAAATGTGCCATCTTAGAAAATCTATCCACAACAACAAACACGGAATCCTTGCCATTTTGAGTCCTAGGCAAACCAAGTACAAAATCCATACTAATGTCTTCCCATGGTTGATATGGGATAGAAAGAGGTATGTAAAGACCATGAGATTGAGCTTTAGACTTAGCTTTATGTACATGTATAGCATCGTTGGTGAAGCGCTGTACGTCATGAACATCTTGGGCCAAAAGTAGTTGTTGGAGAGCTGGCATAATGTCTTGTCATTCAAAGTGTCCCATGAGTCCGCCCATGAGCCTCTTGCAAAGGAGCAAACGAAGAGAAGACTCGAATGCAAAGTTTGTTAGCTCTCAAGATAACCATCCTTGATGTAATATTGTTCCCAAGACGTGTATGTAGCATAAGGAGAAGCAAAAGATGGATCATGCTCATACAAGTCTTTTATATGCTCAAACCAATAACATTCAACTCAAGTTGAGTGACAAGCATGCATATGCGTGAAAGCTGTCAGCAACTACATTCTCTTTACCCTTAATGTACTTGATCACATAAGGAAAAGATTCAATGAATTCACTCCATTTGGCATGACGCTTGTTCAACTTAGTTTGACCTTGAGGTACTTGTTGCTTATGATCGGTATGGATGACAAACTCATGAGGCCTAAGGTAATGTTCCCAAACATGGAGCACACGCACTAAAGCATACAATTCTTTGTCATAGATGGATAATTGTTGAGCACCGAGAGTTTTTCACTAAAATAAGCAATGGCTCGCTTTTTCTTGCATCAAAACTCCGCCAATTCCGTACCACTTGCATCACAATGAACCTCAAAAGTTTTGTCAAAATTGGGCAAAGCAAGAATCGAGCATGAGTAAGCAAAGACTTGAGCTCATCAAAAGTGGTTGATTGCAAGGTTCCCCAAACAAAGGGAGTATTCTTCTTGCTCAAAGCATGCAAAGGAGCGCAATTGTGCTAAAATCTTCACAAAGCTTAACGATAGAAACCCGCAAGACCAAGAAAACTTCAAGACTTGTTGCAAATTGCGGGTTGGGGCCAAGTTTTAATTGCTTGAATTTTAGATTCATCAACATGGACACCCTTTGAGGAAACAACAAAACCCAAGAAAACCACTTTGTCAACTCCAAATGTGCATTTTTCAAGTTTGCATAAAGGCTTTTTTTGCTAAGAGTTTGCAACACAGATTTTACATGATTGATGTGCTCTTTCATGGTTTTGCTAAACACAAGAATATCGCCAAAGTAGACCACAACAAAGACTCCAATGTAAGGACGAAGCACATGATGCATAAGACGACAAAAGTACCGGGAGCTTCCGAAAGGCCCATAGGCATCACCAACAACTCATATAAACCAAATTTGGTTTTAAAAGCAGTTTTCCATTCATCACCCTCTTGTATGCGGATTTGATAATAGCCACTTTTAAGATCAATTTTGAGAAAAGTTGGCTCCACTGTTCATCAAGCATGTCATCTAAGCGAGGAATGGGATGCCTATATCGAACGGTAATAGCATTGATAGGTCTACAATCGGAACACAAACGGAAACTTCCATCGGGCTTAGGCACAAGAATAACCGGAACGGCACAAGGGCTTAAGCTTTCACGTACATGACCGTTGTCGATGAGTTGTTGTACTTGTCGTTGAATCTCCTTGGTTTCTTCCGGATTGACTCGGTATGGAGCTTTGTTTGGTAGAGGCGCCCGGGATGAGGTCGATTCGATGCTCAATGCCTCAAGAGGAGGTAGACCCGAGGTAGCTCATCGGGAAAACATCTTGAAATTCCTGCAAAGAGATTGAAACACCAAAGGTAGCTCGTGAATGGTGTTAGTTTTGGTTCTCCATCCTTGCACACAAGGACAAAGTGCATCACGGTAGATGGGTTCTCACACACTTCTCTCATCTCACTTTGGTGGCAAATAGAATGAGGTTTTCTCTCTAGGCTAAGAGTCGCCAAATTTGGCTTGTGGCTCTCACTCACTTTTGGGTGGATCACTTTCACTACTTCTCTCTATGATGGGTGGCTTGCTTGTCGCTATCACTTGACTAGGAGACATAGGTCGAGCACATATTCCTTCCCTTTCATCTTGAAGCTATATTGATTGGTGCGCCCATTGTGGATGACACCACGGTCGAATTGCCATGGTCGACCCAGAAGTAGGTGGCAAACGGTCATTGGGACCACATCACACCCAAAGTGTCTTCATAAGCACCAATTTTGAAGGAGACTTGGACCGATGCTCGACTCAGATAGTGCCGGAGTCACTTAGCCATTGAACCTTGTAGGTGTGGGTGCTTCCTCTTGACCAATTGTAGCTTGGAGCATAGTTCTTCACTTGCCAATTTGTGGCAACTACCTCCATCGATGATGACCTTGATGGACCGTCCGCTGATGCCGGCTTTGTGTGGAAGATGTGGCATCGCTGGTCTTCTTCTTGTTGATGTTGGAGAGTCAAGACCTTGGAGACAACGAGAGGGGCCTCAATCCTCATCACAAAAGACTTGATCATCTTCATCTTCATTCACTTGCCGTGCATGGCCACTTGCTCAAGGGCTTCCATTTCTCTCTTCACTCATGGAGTCATATGTGCCATCGCTGCTGAGGATCATGGTGCGCTTGTTGGTGCATTCAGATGACTTGTGGCTCGGCCGCCGCAAGTGAAACACTTGAAGGAGCTTGTCTTGATGGTCTCATCGGTCGGAGTAGAGGATGAAGCACGCCAGTTGAAGTTGCTTGTAGTAGGAGGAGGACTAATTTGAACTTGTCAAGTTTTCTTGTAACTTGACTTGTCGCCATTTCTTGAAGAAGGCTTGGTCAAGTAGATGTTGGAGTAGTCGCTGAAGCTTGGTTGTTGAGAAGTCAGAGGGTCTTGGATGAGTACTTGGCGCATTTGAAGTCATCTTGCACTTGGCGCCCGCTTTGTAGCTTGATGCACGAGCTCAATGAGGGTTGAGTATGGTTGGAAGTCGGCGATCTTCTTGATGGGATGATTGAGTCCATTCAAGAAACGCATAGTTTGCTCATCATCTTCCTTGACATTGGCTCAATCATGGCTATCTCCACCTCCTTGTTGTATTCTTCAACGCCTTTGTTCCTTGCTTGAGTAGTTGGAGTTTCTTGAAGAGGTCGCGATTGTAGTATGTTGGCACAAAACGTGCTTCGTGCATGACATCCTTCATTTGAGCCTCAAGTGGTGATTGAGGTTCACTCTTGCTTGTCGCCACCAATGATTTGTTCCCACCATATGAGCACATAATCTTGGAACTCAAGTGATGCCATAGCCATTTTCTTCGCTTCATCATAGTTGTGCAAGCGAAGATTTTGTCAACCTTCAATGCCCATGAGAGGTAGTCTTCGGGTCATTGCTTCCATTGAACTTGGGCATGGTGAATTTTAGCTTGTCAGTAGCGCTGTTTTTCATTGTGTTGTTGGCGATGTTGATGATGACGCCCTTGACGTGGATGTACTGCGCCTTCATGTTGCTCTTGGCGCTGAGGAAGACCATGATCAAGTTGCTCTTGTTGAACTTGATGTTGAGGTTGAGCTTGACGAGCTTGTGGAGGAGCTTGAGGAACTTGACGGTGTATATGAGGTTGGTAGTTCCTCTCTTGGATTTCTTCTCAAGGTTTTCTTTGATTGCGCCTGCTCATGTATTGCGTGTTGGCTTACAGCTCTACTTGATTCTTGAAGGGCACGCTATACTCAAGAGCTTGCGCTCACGTTGTTGTTGTTGAAGACGCTTGAGCATTGGGTCTTGTTCGCCTTGGTGACGACGCGCTCTTTCTTCCTCTTGTTGGCGACTTAAGACGTCGCTTTTGAGCTTGGAGCAAAAGCCTCTTGGTTTGATTGAGGACGAGGAGCTTGATCATCAACTCTGCTCTTGTGAATGCTTGTCATGTAGCGGGTTGCGTAGATGCATGACGGTCTTGACGAGCGTGCCTCGTCAAGAGTGTTCGATGACGTGTACTTGAGTCGAGAAGGTGTCGCCGGAGTGTCGACTCGAGCTGCTCCGCCTTGATGATGAAGAAGTGGAATGATGCCGGTTCTCATCAACGCTGGATCTCGGCCCATTCTTGCATCATTCTCTTGCTTGTGAGCTTCAACTTGTTGTCGGCGTAGTCCTGAGAGTCGCAAGTCGGTGGCGAGGTTGTTGGCGCGTCGCCATTGCTTGTTGTTCTTGGTGCAACGCCACAGTACCAAAGAGGTGGCTCTTGGTGACGATGAAGACATGTCGTTGTCTTGCTCAATGAAGAGTGGTTGGTAGAAGAACTTGGCCTATCCATCATTCAAGCGTAAATGTGAGTGGTAGAACGGAAAAGAACTTATACCAATGTACTCTTTGACCGATGTTGAAATGAATCAAGTTCACTCAAATGCGGACAATGAAATAGCACCTTGGTACCGATTCTTGTCGGTTCTCACACCTACACAAATAAAAGCTTATGGTGGAGCTCGTTAGGATGGTGGCACAAAATTTGATGCAATTGTAAGTGAGACTCAATAAAGTTGGAAATGATTCACAAATTTGCAAATGCAACAAGTAGACCAATAGCAAGATATGGTACACGGAAACACACGCAAAATAGATAGTATGGGGTTATGCAACCAAGGATGAGCCAAAATGGAATTCACCAAGATGCTCTTGTTGCACAACACTAGAGAGACGCTAGCACGATTGCAATAATAGGCGGATACTTAACTTGTGCACAACCTACTAAGCAAAATGCAACGCACTTTCTATCCCAAGTATGCTATATGTATGGTGTGTCGATGTGTTGATCCAAGATGATCAAGTATGACAATCTTAATGTTTGATGATGCTATGGTTCTTGCTCATAAGCTCTTTGCTTATCTTTCTCTTTTGCTTAAAAGCTTGTTTGGCTTTTGCTCTTTTGAGCTCTTTTCTCATGCAAAACTTCACGTAATCAAGATAGCAATTGTGTATGCTATGACAACTTTGTGACACACAAGTTGATGCTAAGATATGCACCACTTTGGTATGGTATGTATGCTATGGAGTATGATCACTAAATATGCACAAGTCACGCTTATTACAATACTCAAAGGCTAGTCTCACGGGTAAGCTACGCAAAATAAGGCAATGTGGGTTATCAATGCAATTGCAAGGTATGACAAAGATGTCGCCGGTTACCGCCCTTGGCGATGATGAGACCTCAAGGTTGAGTCGCAGGATGATGAAGTCGAACCGCACCTAGATAGCCAAACACAAAAGGATACGGAAGCCACACTCAAAAATCTCAAGGACCAAAATGTGTCAAAATCGCTATCGGAAGTATCGTGGAAGATGTATGTATATGGGTTTGGAAGATGTGGTGAAATGTGGGTGGTGGTGGTGTCTCAACTCAAGGAATTCAGTTTGGTCAGGTTTTACTTGGACGTCTCGTAATTTTACGGTCATCCGATCTGTGCTGGACGTCCGGCCTTGTCCGGATGTCCTGAGCTCGGGCGAAAATCGGGCCTCGGGAGAGGAACCGCAAAATTTCCGAAGAAGATGATTGTGAGGTCGAATCGAGGAGTTTGGTGGATGGAAAAGGTGAGGGAGGTGGGGAAAGCTAGATCCACACGTAGCAACACAAATCCACGGACCAAATCCAACAAAATCTCATCACACTAACAAATCACTTAAAAAAAATTTGGGGCTATTTTTGGGGAATTTTCGAATTAGGACTAAAACAACAAAATCAAGCTAGAAAAGAGGGTAGGGCTCCAATAATGTGATCAACGTGGCTCAGGATACCATAGATGATGTAGGGCGGAACCCCACGCATGCATCTTTCACGTTGGAGCGGATCCTACGGGAATCAACGGAAGAACACGTGAAGAACACGAGGAAAACACGGGAAAACGAGAGAGAATGCACTCAACCGACAAGAACTCAATCACACAAGTGCTAGATTATCGAATGCATAGTGACACAAGATCCGAGATCAACAAAGGTAAGGATACAAGAGTAGCCGTTTTCTCCGAGAGGAGGTCTTGAGGGGTCCACCCTAGAGGGGGTCTTGAATCCGCTTAAGGATCTTCTCCGCATGTGTCCTGATCTCAAAGGAGAAGTAGCCAAGTGGACGAGCAAAGGCTCTCACACACCAAATATGAGCTAATCCAAAGCTAGCCCTAACTAGGAGATGGAGGGTCCTATTTATAGTCTTAGTGCAAATGGAAGTCAAAACTAAGGGTAAAAGGGCTTCAGCCCCAGATCAGCGCCGGACGCGAAAGGCGCTTGACGCCCGGAGGCTCGGAGGGTCCGGCCGTCCGGACAAGCGCTCGGACGTCTGCTGATTCTTTCTCGCCAGAGGTGTGTTTGCCGCCCATAGCGGGCTTGTCACCGGGGCTTCAGAGGGTCCGGACGGCCCGAGGCTGCCGTCGGGTCCGTAGTTCCGCTCGGGTGATGGTCGCCCGACGCCTGCCAGCTCCGGCCAGTCTGAGGGTTTGATTCGGTGACGAAGTTCCGACGCCTCGAGAGCGCTTGGACGCTCGGTGGTCTCGGGGATCGCCGGACGTCTCGAAAGGGTCTGACGTCTGTGGTCTCCGTAGCTTCAGCAACATTCTTCTTCTCCTTCGACATAAGTGGGGTCCTCGCCGCCTTGGCTCTGCAGTAAGAAGTAGATCCTTGGCTCAATTCCTATGTACCTGATTACACATAGAGTTTCCGAATGAGGTAGTAGCCATGACTCATGGGTAGAAATAGGGAAGTTCGGAGAGGAGCGAAGTTCACCTTATCTTCAATAGCCTTTAGCTCTGCTCTTGTCATGGGTCCCGTGGTGTTGAGGGAGATGTAGGCACCACCGCAGATGAGTGAGGGATGCCCGTGATCACCGTGGGCTTATAGGTTATGTCGAACGGAGGAGCTCAACGGCCCATTTGGCATTCGTCCCGTCCGTCATGAAGTTGTTTATAATGTCGTTAAGGGTACTTCGGAGGCTACCGTTATTGAACACTCTTTTGAAAGTAGTGTCGCAGCCCGAGATGCCATAAACACCGCGTGACGCTTATCTTTTGATAATGCGGCACCGTGGACTTGCATGGAGTTAGGACAAGGGACACGTGAGTAAACCGGTTTTTAAGGGGAACTTGTGTCCGTCCGCTTTCGCTCGGACAACGCAGCACCGCTTACAACTTGGTGAGTTGCCGCGATAATAGCATTGGTTTGCCCATGTTGGGCGCGCCAGACCGGGGTTTGTTGCCAATATGGCTTTTATTTTTTCGAGTCCGCCGTATGGCATCCGGGTCCACTCAAGTGTTTGGTGCGCCGAGGAGGCGGTAAAGGGTAATGCCTTTTCTCCCAAACGGAGATAAAGCGGCTTAGAGCCGCCACGCATCCAACAATTTTTGTGTTTGTTTGAGGTCTTTTGGGATATCCAATTGTGACAGAGTTTGATCTTGGCTGGGTTTGTTTTAATTCCTCACCGAATACGATGAAGCCCAAGAGCTTTCCGCTGGTATGCCAAAACGCATTTTCCGGGTTGAGCTTGATGTCATATGTTCGGGAGAGAATCGAATGTGAGCCTCGCTACTAGAGTTTCGGCATGCTTGCTTTTTGACGTAATTGCTACCGCCAACATATGCCTCCACCGCTTTGCCGATTTGGTTTTATGCGACATGTTCAATCATGCTACCGATATGTTGCGCCGGCGCTTTTGAGCCCGGGGCATTGTGTTGAAGGTAATGGGCCGATGGAGAGATGAATGCCGCTATGGCTTAATCAGCCTCTAGCCATCTTAATTTGTGGTAGCCGAGACATGCTGAGGAAACACAATGAATCGTGAACCCGCGGTGATAGAGGCAAAGGTGTCCCGATGTTTCGATGAGATGGTGGCTATCGCTTCGTGGAGTCGACTTTGACGATCCGACTACGAACGCGGCGAGACGCCGCGCTTTAGCAATCGCTAAACCAACTTCCGAGGGTTATTGACCACGCCGAGCACGATCAACCTGACCACGAGGGCCTGCTTCTCGCGAGCAAACGAAGAACAAGCAAGAAACTGAGATTGCAATCTGGATATTGCGAATATAAGATGAAAGCTTTATTGATCAAGGTGGGGTTCTGTGACGCTTTGTCCGGTCGTTGAACACAAACGGCACGCCAAGTTGCAGCTATGGCTAACTTTTAATCTAAACAAAACCTAAGGTCTAAACGGTGCCCTAAGGGCTGTATATATGGAGGAAGAGGGGGAATTTCGTGGCCCTTGGTGGAGGGGTCCAAATCAACCCTAACTCTTGTTTCCCCACACATACGGACTCTAAAAACAGCCTATACTTAAGTATTTCGAAATTACATGGGCCTGGCTCAATAATAAGGTGACGCAGCACCTAGAATAGCCTCGGACGACATTTATGAAGTAGCATCTTGTATATTTCGTCCAAGGCTTCATGCACCCATTATGGTGGCTTCAAAGTCCTGAAATCATCACTTGTAACTCCGTTTGTTCCTTGCGCATGGCATTATCTCCATGCTTGTTCTTGCTCCAATGTCCATCCTTCTCCAAGCTAGGGCCTTCATTTGTAAGCAAAACAAATGTATCCAATTTAGGCAGCATCATATTCTCATGAACATTAGAATCATTACCAAGAAACGAAAGTACCGATAATTTAATTGGCGCATGCGAGCTCTAGTAATTGGTCCAAGATATGTAGCAAGAGGGGCTGTGGGTGTAACAATGGTATTGATGTCCTCATCATCCTCCCTTCTTGAAATGAAGTCGCCCTCGACGGAAGCTCATATTCCTCACCCAAATAAGGCTTCAAATCTGCAATGTTAAAAGTGGACTAACCCCAAAATCTGCAGCAGCTCAAGTTTATATGCATTATCATTTATTTTCTAACACCTTAAATGGACCATCAAGACGTGGCATTAGCTTTGATTTGCGCAAATTAGGAAACCTATCTCACGCAAATGTAACCAAACAAGATCTCCAGTGCAAAGACAACATGTTTTCTACCCTTATCTCCAAAGAAGTTTATATTTAGCATTCATACGCCAATGTTTTCCTTAGTTATCTCATGCATTTTAAAATCAATTCAGCACGCTTCTTAGCATCAAAATTAACCTTCTCCAAGATGGAAGAGGCAACAAATCAATAGGTGCACGAGGTAGGAAGCCATACACAATTTCAAAAGGGCACATCTTAGTAGTAGAATGCAATGAACGATTATAAGCAAATTCAATATGAGGCAAGCATTCTTCCCACATTTTCTTATTATTCTTCAAAACAGCCCTAAGCATAGTAGACAATGTTCTATTGACTACTTCAGTTTGTCCATCAGTTTGGGGTGACAAGTAGTACTAAAAAGCAGTTTAGTCCCCAACTTAGCCCATAAACATCTCCAAAAGTGGCTAAGAAATTTAGTATCACGATCTGAAACAATAGTATTTGGCACACCATGCAAGCTTAATAATTTCAATGAAAGAACAAATCAGCAACATTAACAAAGATCATCGCTTATGACATGGTATAAAGTGTGCCATTTTCGAGAATCTATCCACGACAACAAATATGTTATCCTCCCTTCTTTGTTCGAGGTAAACCTAAAACAAAGTCCATAGATATATCCTCCCAAGGAACACTAGGCACAGTGCAAAGGCATATATAAACCATGAGGATTGAGTCGTGACTTAGCTTTTTGACATGTAGTGCAATGAGCAACAAAACGCCAACATCCCGCCTCATCTTTGGCCAAAAGAAATGTGTAGCAAGTATATCCTCCGCCTTCTTCACGCCAAAGTGTCCCATTAATCCTCCTCCATGCGCCTCCCGCAACAACAAAAGACTAACAGAGCTAGCAGAATGCATAGCTTGTTAGCACGAACACAAAACCATCATTAATAACGAACTTGTTCCATGTTCTTCCTCTTTACAATTCTGCATTACATCTTTAAAATCAGCATCATGCACATATTGATCTTTGATGGTCTCCAAACCAAATATTTTGAAGTCAAGTTGTGAAAGCATAGTATATCGACGAGACAAAGCATCAAGAATAACATTTTCTTTACCCTTCTTGTGTTTAATGACATAAGGGAAAGTCTCAATGAATTCAACCCATTTAGCATGTCTACGATTCAGTTTAGCTTGACTTTTAATATGTTTCAAAGATTCATGATCGAATGTATAACAAATTCTTTGGGCCATAAATAATGTTGCCATGTCTCTAAAGTCCTAACAAGAGCATATAATTCTTTGTCATAAGTAGAATAGTTCAGACTAGGCCCACTCAATTTTTCGTAAAAGTATGCAACAGGTTTGCCATCTTGTAATAACACACCTCCTAATCCAATTCCACTAGCATCACATTCAAGCTCAAAAGTCTTATTAAAGTCGAAGTTGGAGTAAAGGAGCATGTGTCAACTTATCTTTCAATACCGTGAAGGCTTCTTCCCGTAAGGTACCCCAAACAAAAGGCACATCCTTCTTTGTAAGCTCATTGAGAGGTGCAGCAATGGTGCTAAAGTCTCTCACAAAACGCCTATAGAAACCAGCGAGTCCAAGAAAACTCCTCACTTGTGTGACCGCTTTGGCTGCGCCAACTCTCAATAGCTTCAATCTTGGCTTTATCAACTTCAATTCCCTCGTGGAGTAACAACATAGCCAAGAAAAGATACTCGGTCGGTGCAAAAGGTGCACTTCCCAAGGTTACCAAACAAACGGCATCACGAGAGCATTAAAACAGCACGAAATGTTCCAAATGTTCTTCCAAAGATTTGCTATAAATCAGTATATCATCAAAGTAAACTACCACAAATCGTCCAATGAAAGCACGAAACTTCGCTCATTAATCTCATGAAAGTACTAGGTGCATTAGTTAACCCAAAAGGCATGACTAACCACTCATATAATCCAAACTTAGTTTTAAATGCTGTTTTCCATTCATCTCCCAATTTCATACGAATTTGATGGTATCCACTACGCAAATCAACTTTGGAGAATATTGTAGAGCCACTTAATTCATCAAGCATATCATCTAGCCTAGGAATAGGATGACGATAACTAATAGTAATATTATTAATGCCTCTACAATCAACACACATACGCCGACGCACCATCCTTTTTAGGCACTAGTATAATAGGAACAGCACAAGGACTAAGAGATTCGCAGATATAACCTTTGTCGAGCAGCTCCTGATTTGACGATAATCTCCTTCGCCTCCTCCGGATTGGTACGGTATGGTGCGCGGTTGGTAGCGATGCACCGAATTAAGTCAATTTGATGCTCAATCCTCTAATAGGTGGTAATCCTGGCACGCCTTGTGGGAAGACGCCAACTAACTCCCCGCAAAATGTTAGTGACAGCAGGGGCAAAGAGGAAGGCACGCCCTCGAATGAAAATAATGCCTCTTTGCACACAAAAGCATAGCAAACAGATTTGCTAGAATCTAGCTCATCAATATCAGATTTGGTGGCAAATAAACATGCACTTTTCAGTTTAATTTCGAAGCAACATTAGATGGTTTATTATTAGGCTTCATTTGTTGCTCAAATTCTTTTGCCACAATCTGATTTTCACTCTTATTTTTCTCCTGTTTTGCTTTATTAGCTCTATTAATATCATCTTTCAAAATGGAATCAGGAGTCATAGGAAGCAAAGTAATATTTTTATCCTTGTGAACAAGAGTATACTGATTGTTTCTACCATGGTGTACAGAATTTTATCAAATTGCCATGGTCTACCAAGTAATAAGGAACATGCTTGCATAGGTACCACATCACAATCAACATAATCAGATATGTAGAGATACTAAAATGCACACTAACAAGACGTGTTACCTTAACCTTGCCGCTGTTGTTGAACCATTGGATGTAGTAAGGATGTGGATGTGGTCTTGTGGTGAGAGAAAGCTTCCACCATATCCATGCTAGCTGTTGTTGCAGCTCCTCCATCTATGATGACGCTAATAGAACGCTCCTTCACAACTCCCTTTGTATGGAACAAGTTATGCCTCTGATTTTGCTCAGCTTGTGTAACCTGCACACTCAAAACACGTTGAGCAACTAAACATTCATACCGCACAAGATCTTCAAAGAGCCATGTATTGCGCCTCAAGATCGTAATCATCTCCACCGTGTTCTTCATGTGTAATAAGAGCCAAAGTCTCTTCATCATAGTCACTAGCGGACTCATACCCACCATCCTCAAGAGCAATCATCACACGCTGAGATTGGCATTCTCTCAAGAAATGTCCTCTTCCCTTACAACGATTTACAAATAATATCACTTGTGTGCCCTGCTGACGCCATGGAAGAAGAAGAGCTCTGTAGGCCCAAAGAGTGTGCTCTTGGCGATAGTGGTGGTTGTGCCTGCTTTTTGTATCACGGTTGAGGTGGCAGCCACGGAGGTGCCGTGTAGTAGAACGTGGAAGTAGATGATGCACGTGGTGTCCATGATGAAGGTCGACCTGCAGAAAAGTTAGTCCGCGCCAAGGCCTCGCCGATCCTGCACTTCACGCTCAGCTTTACAAGCAAGATGGAATAATCGAGTGATATTATTATAATCCTTGTAGTCTAGAATGGTCTGAATCTCTATTTAATCCACCCGTAAAACGCAAGCATAGCTTCATTCTCCTCAACAATACCACATCTAATCAAGCCAGTTTGTAATTCCCGATAATATTCTTCACCGAATTTTTTCCTTGTCTTAAGCGCTGCAATTTTTGAAGTAATTCACGTTGATAATATGGTGGAACCCAACGAGTACGCATAGCAGTTTTCAAAGCAGCCCAAGTAGTGGAACAGATATAATCTACAATGTTCGCACCACCAAACACATGCAAAGCTAGTGAAAGCACAAACAAAGCAGCAGAACACGCCTCCTCGTGATATTGTAAACATGTAAATCGTTGTTCAGTTTCTAATTCCCAAGTAAGATATATATCAGAACATATCTACCCTCAAATGGTGGAATATTCAATTTCAGTTTAGGGAGATGGTCATGATCTCGCACCAAGGGGAGCCCAACATTGCCATTATTTGCATGTGGACGACCTGGTGGTTGTGGTGCTGGTGGTTGCACGTAGTTCGATGTTGATCAACCTCATCCTCGTAAGCTCACATAATCATCCTCCCCACCGCAGCAGCAGGAGCCACGTATATCAACAAAGAAGACCAAAGAGCTTGGCCAGTCAAGAGGGACACGGAAGCTCATGGAGGGCTGTTTCACATGTGGAGGTAGTCCGTGTTGTTGTAGTAGAGGTGCGTTAGGTGCAGCCGGTGGTGGTGGTGGTAGACGCACGAGCAATTCATTAAACTTGTTATCGAGCTTTGTTTCAACGCCTTCTCAATGCCATCTATCTTCTCCATGGCCTCTTCAAATCTATTTAGCACATCGTCCACCTGCCCACTCATCATTTGTTGAAACTTATCATGTAGCGCTTTGTTTGTCATGTTCTCCCAACCAGTCTCGCTGGCTTGTGATCCTGCCATGGTTAGCAGCAATAGAAACACACAAGAATATGATTCGACAGACTACTAGGAAGTGGTGGTGGTGGTGTGGTGGACAATACAACCACAAGCAAATCTCAAATTCTTACCAGCTTACCCAAAGAAGAAAGCGTGATCGCAACCGATGTAGTCAAAACTCTCAAAGCTTGATAGAGCGATTACTGTGGAGAGTCAAACGACGATGTAGATGTATGTGGAGCTGGAAGGCTTATAATATGGTAGCAAAAGGGTCAGAATAATCAATTCAGAGATGCAAAGTTGAATAAACGCCAACGACGGTAGATCAGGTCGGTCCTAGGCTAGACCGCATAGAGACGCGAGCCTAGAACACTAACAAAATCACGGCGCTGCACGGAAACAACGGAAAAGCACACTGAATTTTTTTTTTTTTTTTTTTTTTTTTTTTGCTTTTTTTTTTTTATGCGCTTTTTTTTTTTTTTTGCGAAAAATCACTATAATGGCGAGTGTCTCAAAACTCTTCCTGTGTCAAACCGACAGATGGGCACGAAATTTTTCGACTAAAAAATTTTTTTTTTGACCGCCCGACCCAAAACTCGAAACGGGTCAAAAAACTTTCTATAACGGCGATCGCCTCAATCCACTTAGAAACACCTAAAATAGGATAGCCGTAAAATTTTTGACAAGCACGCTTTTGGAAAAATTTTGGGCCTAAACGGAGGGTGGTTTCCACTTTTTTTTTTTTTTTCAAACCTACTCCGCAAGGAAACACGAATCGAAACTAGATGGATCTCAAAACAAACCTAATATGAGAAAACTCGGATTGGTGGTGGATATATGGTGGTGGTATATGACAATGTGGTGGTATATGGTAGCGGTGGTGGTATATGGATACGGATTGGTGGTGGTATATGGATACGGATTCAGAGCGGTGGCGGAAAAGCAATGGTGGTAGATGGCAAGGCGATGATGATGAAAGCGGCAAGCAAGCGTGACAACTTATGACCGTAACTCAAACTCTAAAAGACTAGACTCTAAGACCAAAGAACTTGACACGACGATGCAACCGCAAATTCAACAAAGCAAAACCCTAAAAGATTATGCAAAGGCTCGATTGGTTCGGATATGATGAACTAACCCTAATTTTTTTGTGGCTTTTTCGTGGACAATAGGTATGAAGAATGACTCGATCTAAACTACGAAAACTGGAAAATCTCACCGAGCAACCCGGAAATCTGATACCACTTGATAGAGGCAAAGGTGTCCCGCTGTTTCGATGAGATGGTGGCTATCGCTTCGAGGGAGTCGACTTTGACGATCCGACTACGAACGCGGCGAGACGCCGCGCTTTAGCAATCGCTAAACCAACTTCCGAGGGTTATTGACCACGCCGAGCACGATCAACTCGACCACGAGGGCCTGCTTCTCGCGAGCAAACGAAGAACAAGCAAGAAACTGAGATTGCAACTGGATATTGCGAATATAAGATGAAAGCTTTATTGATCAAGGTGGGGTTCTGTGACGCTTTGTCCGGTCGCTGAACACAAACGGCACGCCGGGTTGCAGCTATGGCTAACTTTTAATCTAAACAAAACCTAAGGTCTAAACGGTGCCCTAAGGGCTGTATATATGGAGGAAGAGGGGGAATTTCGTGGCCCTTGGTGGAGGGGTCCAAATCAACCCTAACTCTTGTTTCCCCACACATACGGACTCTAAAAACAGCCTATACTTAAGTATTTCGAAATTACATGGGCCTGGCCCAATAATAAGGTGACGAGCACCTAGAATAGCCTCGGACGACATTTATGAAGTAGCATCTTGTATATTTCGTCCAAGGCTTCATGCACCCATTATGGTGGCTTCAAAGTCCTGAAATCATCACTTGTAACTCCGTTTGTTCCTTATGCATGGCATTATCTCCATGCTTGTTCTTGCTCCAATGTCCATCCTTCTCCAAGCTAGGGCCTTCATTTGTAAGCAAAACAAATGTATCCAATTTAGGCAGCATCATATTCTCATGAACATTAGAATCATTACCAAGAAACGAAAGTACCGATAATTTAATTGGCGCGCGAGCTCTAGTAATTGGTCCAAGATATGTAGCAAGAGGGGCTGTGGGTGTAACAATGGTATTGATGTCCTCATTTCCTCTACCGCTAGGGCTTTGATAGTGCCTCAAGGGCCAGTGCGGCCGCCTTATTTTTGGCGCAGGAGTGTTATGTCCGGATCACTAGTAAGAGTGATGATTCCGCTGGGTCCGCATTTTGAGCTTGGGCATGTACCTATAATGGGGGTATAGCTTGAAAAATTGTGAATGCCTCTCGCCTAATAGAGCGTGGTATCCGGCTGCTGAACAGGCCACTTGAACGTGACTTTCGGACCTGTAATTATCCGGGCGCTGGCTTAACACCACATCCAAAGGTGATTTTTCCCAGTACAACAGGCTTCCGATCGGGATTATTCTCTAAAGGTTGTGCTGCTTCGCCAATGCGGCTCCACTTATTTCCATTTTTTCGAGGGTTTCTCAGAATGAGGTTCAATCCGCTACCGCCATCCATGAGTACCTCTCGCAAGGCGAAGTCACCCACTATCGTGACCGAGGACCAATGCGGCCGGTGCTCCGCTATTTGGAATTTAGGTTCATCACTAGCATTAAAGGTAATAGCTGGTTACCCATGGATTTATTGTTGCTGAAAGTGCGTTATATCGACTAGAGGGGGGTGAATAGGTTATTTTAGAGAATGTTACAAATTTTCATCTGAGGAATTTGTCGTGAGGAAATTCTTAGCTAAGAAATACATGCAGCGGAATAAGTACTCGTAAGGAAGTATAATCAGATTAAGTTTAGTCATCATGATGAAATGGAGACAATCATGTGAAAGTACGTAAAGCGAATCACAGGATAACACAAGATGAAGACAAACAGATCAAGAAATTGAACTCGAGGAAATTGAGAAAGTCTTCACCAAAGTCTTCAAACACAGATATGAACAAACACTCAACACAAGAATGAGGAAATGAAAGGTTGAGGAAATAGAACCAGTTAGGTTGGTGAAGACTATGATTTGTAGACTAGTTCCAACTGCTGCTACTGTGCAACACCGCCTGTTGGAGCGGTTGAGTATTTAAACTCGAGGACACGCATTTCCCGTGACACCCAAGTCACCGAGCACGCAGCTCAGGACACCAAGTCTCACAGTATTCTCCTTGAACTAAGGTCACGCAGACTTCGCCCAATCACTCGTGGTAAGTCTTCAAAGCACTTCCAAACCTTCACATACTTGGTCACTGGCGATCCACAATTCCTCTTGATGTTCTAGACCGTGACGCCTAACCATTCGGAAGAAGCACAGTCCTTCAAAGGTAAAAGCGCCGGATCCACGAAGGATCAATTTCTTCAAAGGATGCTCAATCACTTGGGTTTGTTGGGGTTTGGTTTTTGGTTTTTCCTCACTTTTGGGTTTTTCCTCACTTGATGATTTTCGCCAAAGTCCCCAGAGGATGGGTTGCTCTCAAATGACAAGTGTCAAGTTCTCTCAGAGCAGCCAACCAACTAGTGGTTGTAGGGGCGGCTATTTATAGCCTAGGGAGCAGCCCGACATGATAAGACATAAATGCCCTTCAATGATATGACCGTTAGGTGGATAAGATATTTGGGACACGGGCCAAGAAGACAAGAACGGTCGGAAATTTGAACATCAAATTCCTCTGTACATCATGTTCTTCATCTGTAGGCAATTCAGACTGGCGAATTCCTAACTCCTCAACAATAAATTCTCAACACTGTAAGAGCTTCTGCCTCACATCAAGAAATTGACCGAACAGTATGAGATTTCCAAAAGCTTCACTCAAGGGATTGGTAGGTGTAGGATTTTGAGTTGAGCATCACATGGAAATTTTTCCTCAGTATTTCTCGACCCCTTTAATAAAGACGGTGTTTTATGACTCAAGAAAGAGAAAATGAAACCACGAAACAAAAAGTCTTCACGCTTCATGTTCCTCAAGCTTAATACCAAGTCTTCTGTGATCACACCAATTTCTTCACTTTCAAAGTCTTCCGTAAAGTCTTCGTATCAAAGTCTTCAAATGAAGAACTTCATTTTAGGGGTCGACTTCACCAGAAATATCAAACCTCATTGACTTATAGACCTCGTGTACACTTATAAATCAAGATTGCCATTTAACCTATAAGTCTTCAATACACCAAAATCACTAAGGGCACTAGATGCACTTACAATCTCCCCTTTTGGTGATTGATGACAACATAGGTTAAGTTTTCAACGGGGATAAACATATGAAGTGTAAATACTGATAATGAGGATTTGATTGCAAGATATAGAAGAACTCCCTCAAGGATTGAATCATGGAGATCTCCCTATATTCTTGTAATTCATACACGATTTGTCATATAATTTGAGGAATTTGAAATGCATGATGAAATATGGTGCTTGATGGTATTCGTAGCATGCAAAATAATGCATAAAGAGTATCGTGAGCCCAATGCGTATGAGGAATTTGAAACTTTTCATGAGTATCGAGCCCAAATCATTTGACGATTTTCAACGAGCTCATATGAGGATCAGAGCATAACAAATATCAAAACCATCGTAGTCGGTTATAGAGCAAAAGCATAATGCATCAAAAGTATCAAAGCACCATCGGGTTTAAGATTACAACCTCATCCAATAAAAGGTTTCGTAAGAACGAGAGTTGTAACTTAATAAAATATTGTATATAGACAAAAACGAGACCCGCTTGAAGACTAACTCAAATTTCTCCCTTTGTCATCGAATGACCAAAAGGATCAAACCGAGGACTAACGCTCTTGAATAATTTCTGTTGAAGACTGAGCGCCAAAGATTGTCGGGGTTGTTCGTTGAAGTAGGACCAGCAGCAAAGGTCTTCCAAATCTTCATTTTCATCAAGGTCACGAGATGAGGAATAGAGCTGGCCACCAAGGAAGGAACTTTGACCTTCTTGAATTTCTTCGAGGAGGTGCGTCATCCAACAAATTCTTCCTTGAGTCCCATTGATTGCGCTTCTTCATTGTAGACATGTGAAAGAACAACCCAAAGCGCTTGAAGGTTTCCATGAAGGTAGTAGTGGTTTTTCACACAAAGATTGTGTGTTGAGGTCAAATTGTAAAGTAGAGTACCAAACCGACGCTTGACCCATTTATGATTGCGATCAACCTTCCGATGAAGACCGAGGAGTAATTCACGCATCATCATCACCCTGGTGCGCCTTTGAGGATTTTGCTTGACAAAGGGTATTTGCCGCAGAGTCATGTGTAGCAGAAATAATACAGGAGTAAGATGCTGTTTCATAAACCTCATTCATCCCAATGGACGCAATGCCTTCATCTATCACAGCAGTAGCCTTCCCTTTTCATCACCGAGGTAATTGGCCGCTTGAGGACTTCAATCAAAGCAAGTAGCTGCAGGGTTCAAAGTATCAAATTGTAATCAAAGGAAGATCTTGACTGGCGAATCTCATAATCCAAGGTATAAGGCTTCACCAAAGGTGATATATACTTTAGCCGTAGTCCTCATGAAGAAATCATGGAAGCCAATGGAAACAAGTGATGATGTTGAAAAGCATATTCTTCATGATGCCACGACTTCTTCATCGCTCGAGTCGTGGACTTTGATAGGACCCATAGTCTTCGCTGTAATCCGATAGACTGCTCGAGGCACATATAATTCCTTGACGAGGAATTTGGTCCTGGAGCTCTGGCTTCAAGAAAGTTTCATCAAAGACTTGCATATAGTGATTTGAAAGTTCTTTTCTTCATATATGCGATGGCACCATCAAGCGGAGGATCTGAGTGGGAGGGCACTAAGCAATTCACTTGTCGGTGCCTTGTAGTGAGTATTTTCGGTCATCCAATCCAAGACCCATGAATTCACATCTTCAAAGATCTCCGGTGATATGCAGTGGTTGCATAGAACTCAAGAATTAGCTCTTCATTCCAGCCATGTATATCAAAGCAGAAGTTTAGAAGACTCAAGGCCGTGGAAGAACACCGAGGATCGCTCAAAGCCCGGCAAATGACTCCATATCCATGTGAGGAATATGAGCATGATCAAGATTTTGTCCTTGCTGAAAAGCAATCGAGGAATAGAAGGGCTTGACTGGCAGTCCGTAAGCCGCCTCTTCCCAATTCGAGCAGAATCATAAGGATTATATTCGTTGAAGAATATCGTGCTCGCCTAAGAAATCTTCAGCCTTCAACTTTTTGCTTGGTTGAGAATGGATTCTTTTGCTTGGGCAGAGGGTGTCGTTGAGTTGCATCACCACCGTGAATCGTAAGTTCAGGTTCTTCACTCGAGGAATTTCTTGGTCCTCAACTTCAGCACCGAGGATTAGCAAGCAATTAGCAAGCTTCATCAAAGACTAGTGGTTGGAATTTCTTCATGCAATGTAATCCGCCTGTTGATTTTCTTTTCAGAGTCTATCGGGACACCCAGGCAGGGAGTGAGGAACTTGTTGAAGGGGTGAAGAGAGGAGTATTGGGACGTTCATTTTCCCAAAAGTCTTCATTGATCAATCGAGTGGTGCATCCAATATCCATATCTTCATTTTCAATTCCCCAGCATCTACTTGAGGAATTTCATGGTCCTGATGAGGGAATAACTCGGTTGAAGGATTGCTTCCACTTCAATTTCTTCATCAATTTTCTCCATTTAAGCAGTGAGATTGATGTTCTTCATCAGATCCGTTGGGATCTCATATTCTTCTCCAAAAGGAAATACATCTTTGATGGTATGGAGGAAATTGAATAGAATCAATCGGGTTTTCAATGGAGCTGGTCATAGGTTTCATTTTCTTCGTAGCTTGAAGAATCGACGTAGCTGATGCTTTCCTTTTTTCACACAAAGAACTTGCCTGCATGTTCTGGTTTTCATCAAAGCTAGCGATGGAAGAATTGGAGTTGGAGTTGGCGCTGGAGGAGTTGAGGAATTTGGTGCAGTTTCTTCAGAGCAATCTATGGGCTTCCTTATCTTGAGCAATTTCTTCAGCGCGAAGTATGCAAATTCTCGACCTGAGCAGCTTTCTTCAAAGCACCACCAGTGGGTGATAGAGGCAAAGGTGTCCCGGCTGTTTCGATGAGATGGTGGCTATCGCTTCGTGGAGTCGACCTTGACGATCCCACCATTTAACGCGGCGAGACGTCAGCTACTTTAGCAATCGCTAAACCAATCTTCCGAGGGTTATTGACCACGCCGAGCACGCATCAACTCTCGACTAATGAGGGCCTGTTTCCTGCGAGCAAACGAAGAACAAGCAAGAAACTGAGATTGCATCTGGATATTATGCATATAAGATGAAAGTTTTATTGATCAAGGTGGGGTTCCGTGGACGCTTTGTCCCGTCGCTGAACACAACGGCGCACGCCGGGTTGCAGCTATGGCTAACTTTTAATCTAAACAAAACCTAAGGTCTAAACGGTGCCCTAAGGGCTGTATATATGGAGGAAGAGGGGGAATTTCTGTGGCCCTTGGTGGAGGGGTCCAAATCAACCCTAACTCTTGTTTCCAACACATACGGACTCTAAAACAGCCTATTCTGTATTTCGAAATTACATGCCTGCCTCAATAATAAGGTGACGAAAGCACCCAGAATAGCCTCGGACTACATTTATGAAGTAGCATCTTGTATATTTCGTCCAAGGCTTCATGCACCCATTATGGTGGCTTCAAAGTCCTGAAATCATCACTTGTAACTCCGTTTGTCTTCTTGCGCATGGCATTATCTCCATGCTTGTTCTTGCTCCAATGTCCATCCTTCTCCAAGCTAGGGCCTTCATTTGTAAGCAAAACAAATGTATCCAATTTAGGCAGCATCATATTCTCATGAACATTAGAATCATTACCAAGAAACGAAAGTACTCGGGAGTAATTTAAATTGATAAGGCAGCTCTAGTAATTGGTCCAAGATACGGAGCAGAGAGGGGATGTGGTGTATCAATGGTATTGATGTCCTCATCAAGTGGGTGCCTCGTCAATTTCTCGGCCGGGCCGGGATGGGATCATCAAATTCGAATCAAGATTTTCTTTTAGCAGGCTGAACTGAGGTTTCAAATGAGGAATCTCAAGTTGCATAAGTGCAGCAACACTTCAGGATTTTCTTCGCCGATCGATTTAATCTGGTCTTGACTACTTGCCAATCAGTATAGTATGTGTCAAGTTCTTGCCGAGGTTTTGAATTTCAGTTTGATTTGAGGAGTTCTCGTGTCATCTTGACAACGCTTTCTTCGTGAACCTCTCCTTCCGTATTGAGCTCTTGATTTCCCTCACCTTCTCAAACTTCCATTTTTCTTCAAATATGAAGTGAGTCAGCGATGACTTGACCAGGTGTCAAAGGAAGATCGCAGAGGGGTATTGGGATCATTGTGCCGCAGGTCAATGAAGTCGAGGACTTTCTTCGATCCAAGAGTAAAGGGTACAGATGTACCCTTTGGCTCTAGCGGCTCTAACTTGGCGGTCTCTCGATGATTTCTTCTTCAAGTTCTTCATCGATGCCTCATCATCGATGGCACGTGGACTACAAGCTGTTTCTTCCTTGGCTAGGCCGAGACCACGCCCATTGTTGCTTTTGTCTCGCAGTTGTCGCCGATGAAGAATTGGGGCAGCCGAGGAACTTGCGAGATGCCTGAGGCAATTGAGAAACCAGCAATCCTTTGACATGTAGCTAGGTGCATGTGAACTCAAGGTTTGGACGAGCAGCTTGAGGACTTTGATGGAACAGCAGCAGTGAGGAATTTTTATGTTTCATCCGTAGTCGGATGTTGATCTCTTTGTATATGATGTTGACGTATTCTTGTGGCATTTGTGCCTTTATGTATGTATCCCACTATTATGTAATGTTGATGTAATGATATCCACCTTGCAAAAGCGCTTCAATATGGGTCTATCCTTGGTGGACCTTTGAGTTCCTTTTTGATAGGGTCGATATTGGGCGGATGTTGGTATCAGAGCTCGACCGAATCTTAGGAGCCCCTTGATTGATTCGTAGTTTGGCCGTTGTTGTGTCTAGAATAAAACTGTTTTTCGAGTCTAGTTATATCGGGAGTAGGAATTTTTTACCCTCAGCCCTCGCCGCCTCGGGTGAGGAATCTTGACGAGGTGTTTTGAATTACCTCTTCCCGCTCAAATTTTTCTTAGGATCACGTGGTTAGTGTCGCGAGTTGTCCATCCTCTTTGTCCGGGTGCATTAAGTCGACTCAGCCTCTTCATCGTTGTCAAGTTCAATCCTGTTGTTTTCTTTCCCACCGCCCACCCCTTCTTCTTCTCGGAACCGAGTCCAGAATCGAGTATCCATCCTACTGCATAAGTCGTGTTTTCTTTCCTCAATGATTTCAACCGTGTTTTCTTCAAGATATTCGCTGCTTTTCCCCTTCCAAGTTGCTTTTGTTTTTTCCCGCCTCCCACCCTCTTATGCCCGAGTCGAAGTTTCTTCCACCATCAATTCCATTCGTGTGGAGTTTCTTCATTCTTCCTCAATCATTTCAACCGTGAATTTCGCCTTGTTCGCTATTCTTCATCTCTTTCTTCTCCGTGGACTCAATTCAAGTTTTTCGGTTCATATTCTTTTTCTTCAAGTGTTCTTTGCTCGCTCGCTTCGCCAGCTTATCATTCCGAGTTCGGAAGACATATCAGAGATTCGCTCGGTTCCAATTAATTCGAGGTTGTCACCTCCTAAATATTTCAATTGTTCCGTGCTTCATCTATCTCTGCTCAACATCCTTTCCAACGGTGTGTTTTTAGTGGGCCCTAACCCATGTGTCTTTCCTGTGATCTTACCGACTCTTCTAATTTCCGAGTTATTCTCAATTCTTTTCGAGTCTGATGAAGAATGAATTTCATCGGGCCGATGTTTTCCAAGATCGATTTCAAATCATTTCATTGTTGGCTCAACCTCTCGCTTTTCATTCTCCGGAGTATCTCATTAATTTTGGTGATGTTTATCGTCGCCATTTGAAGACCGAAGTAGAGTTTCTCTTAAATCTTGTTCTCCTTGAGATTCGTGGTTCTAGCTTCATGTTATCCCCTCATATTATTCCGCTTGTCGAGATTCTTTTCTACCCATCCGAGTATTTCAGAGTTGCTTTTTCCGTTCGATCATCCGAGGCCATCTTTTCGAATATCTCCATTCTAAGTTTTTCAAATTCGTTCTCCACTTATTCCATATCTCGTGCCCTTCGCTCGCCTCCCAATATTCTTCCGTGCTTCGCTCAAGTATTCTTCTATCACTCAGGATCTCTTTGCTCTCTTGCATTTTAATTCCCTCAAGTATCTCCGCTTCTAATTCTTCCCGGTGATTCATTCTCTTCATCAGTTTCTAATTCTTACGTGGCTCGCTCAACATTCTATTTCTTGATTATCATTTTAATCCATTCTCTTTTTCAACCTACCGTGATTCATGAAGACCTTCAAGTTTATGAGTATGTCACTTCTCAATTCTTTTCAAGAAGAATAAGTAGTGCAAAATCCATTGGTTGTCATCGATTTAATTTGATGAAGGATAAGCATACAATAAATCTTATTCTTATTTCATCCAAGTGATTAACCTTTCTTCGAGTTTGTTCTTGAGGAATAAATTCGATGCTTTCATCTCTTTTCTTTTCCGAGTTCAAATTCATTTCACCATCTCGCTTAATCTCCATCTAAATCATCGCAAGGCTTTAGTCTTATTCTTTCCTCATTCTAGCTCATCATCCTTTTGTTACCGGAGTTCTTCACGGTGGATCGTCATGATTTAATTCATTCTCCAAAGGGTTCATCAAGTACCATTCCATCCTCTCAAGTTCATGTTCTATTCTTTCCTTGTTCAACCGTGTGCTTCTAAATCGCTTCAGTCTTATTTTTTTCTCATTCTAACCAATTCGGAAACGAGTGCTTTTAGTCTATCTGATTCAGTGAGCTGATTCTCGTCATTCTCGTCTGTTTCTTCTTCTCGGTGTGCTCTGATTCTTTGCTTGTTCTCTTGAGTTCTTGTTTCTCCTCATCCTTTTCCTTCCTCTCGGTCCTAAGATCTTGGGACGAGATCTCTTGTTAGTGGAGGAGTGTTGTAATGCCCCGGCGATGCGCCTGTGTGTCCGCCAGTTATTCATTCTTGCTATGTCATGTGCTTATGTCTCTTTTGTCATCATATGCATTTATATCATGTCATCATGTGTATTTATTTGCATATGTGTTTGTCTCATGCATCCGAGCATTTTCCCAGCTTGTCCGCTTTGCAATCCGCACTCCTATGTCCCCTCCCATTTCTTTTACCTCGCTTTCGTGTGGCCAAAAATATTCTCGAAAGGATGCAATTTGTCGTGGCGGTCTTATTATAGTGTAGACAGATCCTTCGCCAAGTTTCGCTGATTCGAGCTCGCTTGATAGCCCAAACCGCTATTCGTAGCGGCACTGCTGCCGGTTTAACGCTTGACGCTTTCGGGTTCTCCGAACCTGTCGCTTGCCCTTCTTTCTTCTCTCTTTCAGCCCAAGGCCTCTAATCCAGCCCACTAACCTCCTCATGTCCGAGCCCCGACGTGATCCGAGGGTCCAAAAGGAGCAAAACCCCTAACCTAGCCTTTTTCATTTATAGACGCCTCGCCATTTTTGGCCTCCTTGATAGAGGCAAAGGTGTCCCGTTTTCGATGAGATGTTGGTTTTCGCTGAGGAAGTTGACGACGATCCGACCACGTAACGCAGGAACGCCGCGCTTTAGCAATCGCAAACCAACTCCGAGAGGTTATGACCACGCCGAGCACGTATCAACTCAATTCACGAGGGTCTGCTTCCCGAGCAAACGAAGAACAAGCAAGAACTGAGATTGCAACTCGATATTGCGAATATAAGATGAAAGCTTTATTGATCAAGGTGGGGTTCGTGCCTTTGTCCGGTCTTGAACACAAACGGCACGGTTGCAGCTATGGCGTAACTTTTAATCTAAACAAAACCTGGTCTAAACGGTGCCCTAAGGGCTGTATATATGGAGGAAGAGGGGGAATTTCGTGGCCCGTGGAGGGGTCCAAAATCAACCCTAACTCTTGTTTCCCCACACATACGGACTCTAAAACAGCCTATACTTAAGTATTTCGAAATTACATGGGTTCTGCCCACTAATAAGGTGACAGACCTAGAATAGCCTCTGGACGACATTTATGAAGTAGCATCTTGTATATTTCGTCCAAGGCTTCATGCACCCATTATGGGCTTCAAAGTCCTGAAATCATCACTTGTAACTCCTTTGTTCCTATGCATGGCATTATCTCCATGCTTGTTCTTGCTCCAATGTCCATCCTTCAAGCTAGGGCCTTCATTTGTAAGCAAAACAAATGTATCCAATTTAGCATCATATTCTCATGAACATTAGAATCATTACCAAGAAACAAAGTACTGACACTTAATTGATGCATGCGAGCCCAGTAATTGGTCCATAGAAAAGAGGGGCTGTGGGTGTAACAATGGTATTGATGTCCTCATCATCCCTTCTTGAAATGAAGTCGCCCCACGAAGCTCATATTCCTCACCCAAATAAGGCTTCAAATCTGCAATGTTAAAAGTGGACTAACCCCAAAATCTGCAGGCAGCTCAAGTTTGCCCAAAGTGTCCCATTAATCCTCCTCCATGCGCCTCCTGCAACAACAAAAGACTTAACAGAGCTAGCAGGAATGCATAGCTTGTTAGCACGGAACACAAAACTATCATTAATAACGAACTTGTTCCATGTTCTTCCCTCTTACAATTCTGCATTACATCTTTAAAATCAGCATCATGCACATATTGATCTTTGATGGTCTCCAAACCAAATATTTTGAAGTCAAGTTGTGAAAGCATAGTATATCGACTAGACAAAGCATCAAGAATAACATTTTCTTTACCCTTCTTGTGTTTAATGACATAAGGGAAAGTCTCAATGAATTCAACCCATTTAGCATGTCTACGATTCAGCTTAGCTTGACTTTTAATATGTTTCAAAGATTCATGATCGTAATGTATAACAAATTCTTTTTGGGCCATAAATAATGTTGCTATGTCTCTAAAGTCCTAACAAGAGCATATAATTCTTTGTCATAAGTAGAATAGTTCATTTAGGCCCAATAATTTTTCGTAGTATGCAACAGGTTTGCTATCTTGTAATAACACACCTCCTAATCCAATTCCACTAGCATCACATTCAAGCTCAAAAGTCTTATTAAAGTGAAGTTGGAGTAAAGGAGCATGTGTCAACTTATCTTTCAATACCGGAAGGCTTCTTCCAGGTACCCCAAACAAAAGGCACATCCTTCTTGTAAGCTCATTGAGAGGTGCAGCAATGGTGCTAAAGTCTCTCACAAACTTAGAAACCAGCGAGTCCAAAGAAAACTCCTCACTTGTGTGACCATGGCCATGGCCAACTCTCAATAGCTTCAATCTTGGCTTTATCAACTTCAATTCCCTGTGGAGTAACAACATAGCCAAGAAAAGATACTGGTCGGTAAAGGTGCACTTCCCAAGGTTACCAAACAAACGCATCACGGAGAGCATTAAAAACAGCACGTAAATGTTCCAAATGTTCTTCCAAAGATTTTATAAATCAGTATATCATCAAAGTAAACTACCACAAATCTAATGAAAAGCGAAACTTTGATAGAGGCAAAGGTGTCCGATCTATGAGATGATATTCGATTTGATGGAGTCGATTTTCCGACTACAAACGCAGCACGACGCTATGATTTAGCAATCGCTGAACTAAAATTTAGGTTATCGACGATGCCGAAGCACGATCAGCCTGACTACTTAAGGTATATTCCTGCAAGCAATCAAGAACGAGTAAGAATATGATAAAGCAATCTGAATTATGAATATATATGAAGTATTGATAATGGTGGGGATCCGTGAAGTCTTGGTCTTGGACAACGGGGCACAATGGGTTGCAATGGCTAACTTTAACCAAACAAATCCCCAGAAAAGCTACTAGATGGATCTACTTATATAGGAGCAAGGGCGGCGCAAGGAGGTGGAGGACGCCCCAAGGCAGCCTAAACTAACCTTAGGTCATAGGCCAATACCAAGCGGAGGTGACGAACACCTTTGACTTGTAGTTTGACTCGGATTCTGTCAGCATCAGATTGTTTCGTCTATAACTCAACGCCCGACGGATTTTAAGGTGATTCCAATTGGGCTGGAAAATGCACGAAATCTATTTTCCAACAAAAACGAATCAACCAATTTGGAGTCCGTGTGAAAAGTTATAGACGTTTTGAGTCAGGTATGTCCGTAGTATCCGATCTGAGTCCGAACGTAGAGACTTGACTCTATCTTCTCTGGCCCAAAAGTGACGTGAGAAGACTTTTGAACAGCACCTAAACTTCTCCTTTCCTTATCTTCATATGTGGATTGTACATGTCCCATACACCTGCAATTAGACAAAACACAAAAGTATGTGAAGTATTTTTGTTCGATAACATAAATATATTATTGAATAGTTTGCACTAGAAATCACCGAGAAATATGTATATGCAATATTTTTGGTCTCATCCAAGGTAGTCATGTCCTCATCATTCGCTCATTAATTCATGAAAAAGTACTAGGTGCATTAGTTAACCCAAAAGGCATGACTAACCACTCATATAATCCAAACTTAGTTTTAAATGATGTTTTCCATTCATCTCCCAATTTCATACTAATTTGATGGTATCCACTACGCAAATCAACTTTGGAGAATATTGTAGAGCCACCCAATTCATCAAGCATATCATCTAGCCTAGGAATAGGATGACGATAACTAATAGTAATATTATTAATGTGCTCTACAATCAACACACATACGCCGACGCACCATCCTTTTTAGGCACTAGTATAATAGGAACAGCACAAGGACTAAGAGATTCGCGATATAACCTTTGTCGGCAGCTCCTGTACTGACGATAATCTCCTTCGCTCCTCCGGATTGGTACGGTATGGCGCGCGGTTGGTAGCGATGCACCGGGAATTAAGTCAATTTGATGCTCAATCCCCTAATAGGTGGTAATCCCGTGGCACGCCTTTAGAGAAGACGCCAGCTTAACCCTGCAAAATGTTAGTGACAAAGAGGGGGCAAAGAGGAAGGCACGCCCTCGAATGAAAATAATGCCTCTTGCACACAAAAGCATAGCAAACAGATTTGCTAGAATCTAGCTCATCAATATCAGATTTGGTGGCAAATAAACATGCACTTTTCAGTTTAATTTAGAAGCAACATTAGATGGTTTATTATTAGGCTTCATTTGTTGCTCAAATTCTTTTGCCACAATCTGATTTTCACTCTTATTTTTCTCCTGTTTTGCTTTATTAGCTCTATTAATATCATCTTTCAAAATGGAATCAGGAGTCATAGGAAGCAAAGTAATATTTTATCCTTGTGAACAAGAGTATACTGATTGTTTCTACCATGGTGTACAGAATTTTTATCAAATTGCCATGGTCTACCAAGTAATAGGAACATGCTTGCATAGGTACCACATCACAATCAACATAATCAGTATGTAGAGATACTAAAATACACACGTAACAAGACGTGTTACCTTAACCTTGCCGCTGTTGTTGAACCATTGGATGTAGTAAGGATGTGGATGTGGTCTTGTGGTGAGAGAAAGCTTCTCCACCATATCCATGCTAGCTGTTGTTGCAGCTCCTCCATCTATGATGACGCTTAATAGAACGCTCCTTCACAACTCCCTTTGTATGGAACAAGTTATGCCTCTGATTTTGCTCAGCTTGTGTAACCTGCACACTCAAAACACGTTGAGCAACTAAACATTCATACCGTCAAGATCTTCAAGAGCCATGTATTGGCCTCAGATCGTAATCATCTCCACCGCAGTTTTCATGTAAGAGCCAAAGTCTCTTCATCATAGTCACTAGCACTATACCCACCATCCTCAGAGCAATCATCACACGCTGAGATGTGTTCTCGCAAAATGTCCTCTCTTACAACGATGACAAATAATATCACTGTGTGCCCTGTTGACGCCCATGGAAGAAGAAGAGCCTGTAGGCCCAAAGAAAACTTTCTGCATAGTGGTTGTGCCTGCTTGTATCACGGTTGGAGGTGGCAGCCCAGAGGTGCCGTGTAGTAGAACGTGTGGAAGTAGATGATGCACGGTGTCCATGATGAAGGCCCACCCAGTAAGTTAGTCCATGACAACGCCTCCGATCCTGCTAATGCCTCCAAATTTTAAGCAAGATGGAATAATCAGTGATATTATTATAATCCTTGTAGTCTAGAATGGTCTGAATCTCTATTTAATCCACCCGTAAAAGTGCAAGCATAGCTTCATTCTCCTCAACAATACCACATCTAATCAAGCCAGTTTGTACCCTGATAATATTCTTCACCGAATTTTTTCCTTGTCTTGCCGCTGCAATTTTTGAAGTAATTCATGATAATATGGTGGAACCCAACGAGTACGCATAGCAGTTTTCAAAGCAGCCCAAGTAGCTGGAACAGGATATAATCTACAATGTTCCACCACCAAACACATGCAAAGCTAGTGAGCATAAACGGCAGCAGAACACGCCTCTCCTCGTGATATTGTAAACATGTAAATCGTTGTTCAGTTTCTAACTCCAAGTAAGATATATATCAGAACATATCTACCTCAAATGGTGGAATATTCAATTTCAGTTTAGGAGATGGTCATGATCTCAGCACTAAGGGGAGCCCAACATTGCCATTATTTGCATGTGGACGACCTGGTGTGGTGCTGGTGGTTGCACGTAGTTCGATGTTGATCAACCTCATCCTCAATCTCACATAATCATCCTCCCACACCGCAGCAGCAGGTGGAGCCACATATCAACAAGCAGCTCCAGCAGCTTTGGCCAGTGAAGAGGGACACGGGAAGCTCAAGGAGGGCTGTTTCATGATGTGGAGGTAGTCCATGTTGTTGTAGTAGAGGTGCTGTAGGTGCAGCCGGTGGTGGTGGTGGTAGACGCCACAGCACCATTAAACTTGTTATCGAAGCTTTGTTTCAAGGCCTTCAATGCCATCTATCTTCTCCATGGCCTCTTCAAATCTATTTAGCACATCGTCCACCTGCCCACTCATCATTTGTTGAAACTTATCATGTAGCGCCTTTGTCATAGCCTCAGTCGGCCTCGCTTGCTTGTGATCCTGCCATGGTTAAGAATAGAACACACAAGAATATGATTCGGCTGTGACTACTAGGAAGTGGTGGTGGTGGTGTGGTGGACAATACAACCGCAAGCAAATCTCAAATTTTACCATTTACCCAGCAGCAGCGGTGATCGGCAACCGATGTAGTCAAACTCTCAAAGCTTGGATAGAGCGATTTGTGGAGAGTCAAACGCGACGATGTAGATGTATGTGGAGCTGAAGGCTTATATATGGTGCAGCAAAAGGGTCAGCAATAATCAATTCGAGATGCAAAGTTGAATAAACGCTCAACGACGGTATCGTTGTCCTAGGCTAGACCGCTAGAGACGAGCCAGAACACTAACAAAATCACGGCGCTGTACCTGAAACAACGGAAAGCACTGAATAATTTTTTTCGTTTTTTTTGCGCTTTCTTTTTTTTTTGCCGCCGCTATTTTTTTTTTTGCGAAAAATCACTATAATGGCGAGTGTCTCAAAACTCTTCCCAGGTCAAACTGACAGATGGGCACGAAATTTTTCGACCAAATTTTTTTGACGCCCACCCAAAAACGAAACGGGTCAAAAACTTTCTATAACCAACTGCTCTCAATAATAACTTAGAAACACTTAAAAACAGGATAGCCAGAAATTTTTCACAAGTGCGTTGAAAATTTTGGGCCTAAACGGAGGGTGGTTTCAGACTCTTTTTTTCCGAACCTACTCCGCAAGGAAAACACAAATCGAAACTAGATGGATCTCAAAACAAACCTAATATGCAAGGAACTTGATTGGTGGTGGATATATGGTGGTGGTATATGACATGGTGGTGGTGGTAGTGGTGGTATATGGATACGGATTGGTGGTGGTATATGGATACGGATTCGTGAGCGTGGCGGATAAGCAATGGTGGTAGATGGCAAGGCGATGATGATGGTGCGGGCGCGCGACAACTTATGACTAGAACTCAAACTCTAAAAGACTAGACTCTAAGACCAGCAACTTGACACGATTTATGCAACCGCAAATTCAACAAAGCAAAAACCCTAAAAAGATTATGCAAAGGCTCGATTGGTTCGGATATGATGAACTAACCCTAATTTTTTTGTGGCTTTTTCGTGACTTTAGGTATGAAGAACAGATCGATCTAATCGATCAAAACTGTAAAATCTCACCGAGCAACCTGAAAATCTGATACCACTTGATAGAGGCAAAGGTGTCCTTTTCGATGAGATGTTGGATCGCTTTTGGAGGAAGTCGACTTTTGACGATCCCAATTAACGCGAGAACGTTAAATTCACAGCTAAACCAACTCCGAGAGGTTATTGACCACTGAGCACGCATCAACCTGACCACGAGGTCTGTTTCCTGCAAGCAAACGAAGAACAAGTGCAAGAAACCGAGATTGCAACTGATATTGCGAATATAAGATAAGCTTTATTGATCAAGGTGGGTTCGTGACGCCTTTGTCCGGTCGTTGAACACAAACCAAGGCTAGCTATGGCTTTAATCTAAAACAAAACCTAAGGTTCAAACAGTGCCTTAAGGGCTGTATATATAGGAAGAGGGGAATTTCTGGCCCTTGGTAGGGGTCCAAATCAACCCTAACTCTTGTTTCCACACATACGGACTCTAAAACAGCCTATACTTAAGTATTTTGAAATTACATGGGCCTTCATCAATAATAGTGACACAAGCACCTAGAAGAGCCTGGATGACTTTTATGAAGTAGCATCTGTATATTTCGTCCAAGGCTTCATGCACCCATTATGGTGGCTTCAAAGTCCTGAAATCATCACTTGTAACTCCGTTTGTTCCCTCATGCATGTATTATCTCCATGCTTGTTCTTGCTCCAATGTCCATCCTTCTCCAAGCTAGGGCCTTCATTTGTAAGCAAAACAAATGTATCCAATTTAGGCAGCATCATATTCTCATGAACATTAGAATCATTACCAAGAAACCAAAGTACCGATAATTTAATTGATGCTGTATGAGCTCTAGAAATTGGTCCAAAGATATGTAGCAAGAGCTGGGTGTAACAATGGTATTGATGTCCCCATCACCCCACCAACCCCTCCTCAATTCCTCTCACAAGAGTCACGTCTCCCTTTCGCTCGCCGCCCACCTCTCCGCCACTTGGTGTTGTCCCCGCCCGCCAACGCCACCTCCAGCCAAGTCAGCCACGCTACCACTCCCCGCCTTCCACGCTGTCTCAGCCAGCGCTCTCCCGCCGCAGCCTCATCTGCTCAGGCGAGGCCTCCACGCCCGCCTCCATCGCCTCCCCGATCTGATCGAGAAGCCTCGACTCCTCCCGCGCTCGGCCGAGTCACCACTGGCCACCACCTCCGCTGCAGGTCACGCTGCTCAAGGCCATCTCTTTTCCTCGCCTCTCCTCATCCCGGAAGCCGCTTTTCCTGTGGAACCTGCAGCTCCATGGCGCCGCTTGCAGCCACGCCGCCGAGGGCCAACCGCTCGGATCTGGCGCCCTCACTGATCCACCCTGCTTCCTGCCTGCTGACCCGCCTCCGCCTCGGTCCTCGCCGCCTGCCTCAGGCGCTCGACGCTTTGTCGCTGCCACCGCCTCATGATTCTCGCTTCCCGATCCAGTGGATGAAGGGGATTAACCTCGCGGGGCCTCCATGCCCAAAGGGCCGATAGAGGCAAGGTGTCCTGCTCTTCAGAGATGCTGGTTTCCTTTGGAGGAAGTCGATTTGACGATCCGACCACTTAACGCGGCGAGGACGCCGCGCCTTAGCAATCGCTAAACCAACTCCGAGAGGTTATTGACCACGCCGGAGCACGATCAACCTGACCATGAGGGTCTTTCGGGAGCAAACCAAGCAAGAAACTGAGATTGCAATCTGATATTACGAATATAAGATGAAAGCTTTATTGATCAAGGTGCGGGTTCTGGACGCTTTGTCTGGTCAAGAACACAAACGCGCACGCCGGTTGCAGCTATGGCTAACTTTAATCTAAACAAAACCTAAGGTCTAAACGTTCTAAGGGCTGTATATGGAGGAAGAGGGGGAATTTGTGGCCTTGGTGGAGGGGTCCAAATCAACCCTAACTTTGTTTCCCCACACATACGGACTCTAAAAACAGCCTATACTTAAGTATTTCGAAATTACATGGCCTGCCCACTAATAAGGTGACGAGCACCTAGAATAGCCTCGACGACACATTATGAAGTAGCATCTTGTATATTTCGTCCAAGGCTTCATGCACCCATTATGGTGGCTTCAAAGTCCAAATCATCACTTGTAACTCCGTTTGTTCCTTTGGCGCATGGCATTATCTCCATGCTTGTTCTTGCTCCAATGTCCATCCTTCTCCAAGCTAAGGCCTTCATTTTTAAGCAAAACAAATGTATCCAATTTAGGCAACATCATATTCTCATGAACATTAGAATCATTACCAAGAAACTAAAGTACTGAGCATTTAATTACATGAGCTCTAGTAATTGGTCCAAGATATGAAGCAAGAGGGGTGGGTGTAACAATGGTGGTATTGATGTCCCCATCACCCTACCAACCCTCCTCAATTCCCCAGCCACCGCCGCCTCTGCTTTTCTCCGCCTGCCCACTCCTCCGCCGCCACTTGGCACTGCCCCCGCCCGCCAACACCCAGCCGGGCCAAGCTGTCAAGGCCACCGCGCCCACTCCCCGCCTTCCACGCTCCCAGCTGGCCCCGCCGCCAGCAGCCACCAAGCTCAAAGAGGCCTCCGCCACTCGGCCCATCGCTTCCCGGATCCGATCGAGGGAGGAGCCTCGACCTCAACCTCACAAGCTGAGCCGCTGCCACCACCTCCGGCCAGTCACGCCGCCTCGCCATCTCTCTTTCCTCGCCTCTCTCTCATCCTGAGCCTCTGCTTCTTCCCAGGAACCTCAGTAGTGCCCATGGCGCCACGCCTCGTGTTTTGCCGCCGAGGGCTAAACCTCACGGATTCAAGGCCCCTCACCGGATCCACCTCTGCTCGGCCTGCCGACCTCCTGGCCCCGCCTCTGTCCCGCCGCCTCCTCAGGCCGCCTGACGCTTGTCGCTGGGCCACCGCCTGGCCGCTTTCTCCCCGATCCAAAGCGGATCGGAAGGGATTTAATCCTCAAGGCCTCCGCGCCCAAGGCTGATAGAGGCTAAGGTGTCCCGCTCTTTCGATGAGATGCTGGAGCTTTTGGAGGAAGTCGACTTTGACGATCCGACCACGAAGCTACAGGACGCCGCCTAGCAATCGCTAAACCAACTCCGAGAGGTTATCGACCACGCCGAGCATCATCAACCTGACACGAGGGTCTGCTTTCGCGAGCAAACGAAGAACAAGCAAGAAACTGAGATTGCAACTGGATATTATGTATATAAGATGAAAGCTTTATTGATCAAGGTGGGGTTTCTGGACGCTTTGTCTGTCGTTGAACACAAACGTAAGCACGCCAAGTTGCAGCTATGGCGAATTTTAATTCAAACAAAACCTGTATTCCAAACGGTGCCCTAAGGGCAGAGTATATGAGGAAGAGGGGGAATTTCGTGGCCTCTTGGTGGAGGGGTCCAAAATCAACCCTATATCTTGTTTCACACATATGACTCTAAAATAGCCTATACTTGTGTATTTTCGAAATTACAAGGGCTCTGCCTACTAATAAGGTGACGCGAAGACCTAGAATAGCCTCGACGACATTTATGAAGTAGCATCTTGTATATTTTATCCAAGGCTTCATGCACCCATTATGGTGGTTTAAAGTCCTGAATCATCACTTGTAACTCCGTTTGTTCCTCTGGCGCATGGCATTATTCCATGCTTGTTCGGCCCAATGTCCATCCTTCTCCGCTAGGGCCTTCATTTGTAAGCAAAACAAATGTATCCAATTTAGCAGCATCATATTCTCATGAACATTAGAATCATTACCAAGAAACGAAGTACCGATAATTTAATTGGCGCAAGGCTCTAGTAATTGGTCCAAGATATGTAGCAAGAGGGCTGGTGTAACAATGGTATTGATGTCCTCATCACCCTACCAACCTCCCTCAATTTCATCACGCCTTCGCTTTTCCGCTGCCCACTCCGCTGTCCCCGCCGCTTAACTGCCACCCGGCCGCCATTAAGTCAGTCATCACCAAGGCCCACTCCCGCTTCCATCGCCCCAGCTGGCGCTCCCGCCGCAGGCTCATCAAGCCAGTAGGTCACACACCCATCGCCTCGACCGGATCGAGGGAGGAGCCTCGACAACTGCTGGCTGAGTCGCCGCCGGGCGACCACCTCCGCTGCAGGTCCGCTCAAGGCCATCTCTTTCCTCGCCGCCTCTCTCATCCCGAGTCTCGCTTCTTCCAGGGAACCGCAGCTCCATGGCGCCGCCTGCTCGCCGCCGAGGCTAAACCCCGCTGATCTGGCGTCTCCTCACCGATCCACCCTGCCTCCCGCCTGCTCACCTGGCCCCGCTGATGTTCCGCCACGGCCTCCCTCAGGCCGCTCTGACGCTTGTCGCCACACCGCCTCCCTGCCCCCGATCCAAAGCGGATCGGAAGGGATTAACCTCTGGGCCTCGCGCCCAAAGGCTGATAGAGGCTAAGGTGTCCCGCTTTTCAAGGAGATTGCTGCTTGGAGGAAGTCGATTTTGACGATCCGACTACTAACGGCAGGACGCCGCGCTTAGCAATCGCTAAACCAACTCCGAGAGGTTATTGACCACGCCGGAGCACGATCAACTTGACCACGAAAGTGTCTCTTCGCGAGCAAACGAAGAACAAGCAAGAAACTCGAGATTGCAATCTGGATATTATGGATATAAGATGAAAGCTTTATTGATCAAGGGTTCTGGACGCTTTGTCTCGAACACAAACGTGCACAAGTTGCAGCTATGGCTAACTTTTTAATCTAAACAAAACCTAAGGTCTAAACGAAGGCTGTAAGGGCTGTATATGGAGGAAGAGGGGGGAATTTCTGGGCCCTTGGTGGAGGGGTCCAAATCAACCCTATCTCTTGTTCCCCACACATACGGACTCTAAAATAGCCTATACTTGTGTATTTCTGAAATTACAAGGCTCGCTGATAGAGGCTAAGGTGTCCTGCCTTCGATGAGATGTGGTTTTCGCTTGGAGGAAGTCGATTTTGACGATCCGACTACTTAACTGCGAGGACGCCGCTACTTAGCAATCGCTAAACCAACTCCGAGAGGTTATTGACACTGGAGCATCAACCCGACCACGAGGGTCTGCTTCCTAAGCAGCAAACGTAAGAACAAGCAAGAAACTGAGATTGCAATCTGATATTATGAATATAAGATGAAAGCTTTATTGATCAAGGTGGGTTTCAGACTTTGTCCGGTCACATGAACACAAACGGCACGCCAAGTTGCAGCTATGGCGAACTTTTAATCTAAACAAACCTAAGGTCTAAACGGTGCCTCAAGGGCTGTATATATGGAGGAAGAGGGGGAATTTGTGCCCTTGGTGAGGGGTCCAAATCAACCTTGTTTCCCCCATCACACGGACTCTAAAAACAGCCTATACTTAAGTATTTCGAAATTACATGGCTCTGCCCAATAATAAGAGGTATAAACTTTCGAGAGCCGTGCCCGCGGTTATGTGGCGATGGGAATTTGTTGATATCCCGTTGTAGTAAACTTGAAGCAAACTCTTCTAAAATAAACCAACCGTAGCGTAACTCGTGAGTGTCTCTTTTCGGGTTGATCGAGAGGAGAACACGGTTTCTTGGTTATGTTTGACGAAGTAGGAGTTCAGGATCACTTCTTGATCATTACTAGTTGACGACCGCCTTTGTTTCTCTTCTCACTCTCATTTGAGTATGTTTAGTCAGCTGCAACCTCACCACTTTACCCCTTCCTTTCCCTTTAAGCTTTGCTAGTCTTGATACCCATGGTAATGGGATTGCTGAGTCCTCGTGGCTCATGATTACTACACCACCAGCTTGCGTACAGGTTATGCGATGATCATGACGCGAGAGCGATGTCTGCTTGTAGTGGAGTTCTTCTTCTGCTTCTTCTTCGATCAGGGGATAGGTTCCAGGTCGGCAGCCTGGGCTAGCAGGGTGGATGTCGTTCGAGTTTCTGTTTATGTTTCATCCGTAGTCGGATGTTGATCTCTTGTATATGATGTTGACGTATTCTTGTGGCATTTGTGCCTTATGTATGTATCCCACTATTATGTAATGTTGATGTAATGATATCCACCTTGCAAAAGCGTTTCAATATGCGGGTCTATCCTTGGTGGGACCTTTGAGTTCCTTTTGGATAGGGTCGCATATTGGGCGTGACAAGTTGGTATCAGAGCCTCGACCGACCCTAGGAGCCCCCTTGATTGATCGTGTAGTTTGGCCGTTGTTGTGTCTAGAATAAAACTGTTTTTCGGAGTCTAGTTATATCGGGGAGTAGGAATTTTTTTACTCCTCACCCCTTCGTCGCTCGGTGAGGAATCTTGACGAGGTGTTTTGAATTACTCCTCTTCCCGCTCAAATTTTTCTTTAGGATCACGTGGTTAGTGTCGTGAGTTGTCCATCCTCTTTGTCCGGTGCATTTCTCGTCAAGTCGACTCGAGCCTCTTCATCGTTGTCAAGTTCAATCCTCGGTTGTTTTCTTTCCCACCGCCCACCCCTTCTTCTTCTCGGAACCGAGTCCGTAATCGAGTATCCATCCTACTCGTGCATAAGTCGCTGCTTTCTTTCCTCAATGATTTCAACCGTGTTTTCTCTTCAAGATATTCGCTGCTTTTCCCTTCCAAGTTGCCTTTGTTTTTTTCCCGCCTCCCACCCTCTTATGCCCGGAGTTCGAGTTTCTTCCGACCATCAATTCCATTCGTGTGGAGTTTCTTCATTCTTCCTCAATCATTTCAACCGTGAATTCTCGCCTTGTTCGCCATTCTTCATCTCTTTTCTTCTCCGTGGACTCAATTCAAGTTTTTCGGGTTAATCATATTCTTTTCCTTCAAGTGTTCTTTTGCTCGCTCGCCTCTCGCCAGCTTTATCATTCCGAGTTCGAAGACATATCAGAGATTCGCTCGTGTTCCAATTAATTCGAGGTTGTCACCTCACCAAATATTTCAATTGTTCCGTGCTTCATCTATCTGCTCAACATCCCTTTTCCAACGGTGTTTTCTTTTAGTGGGCCCTAACCCACGTGTCTTTCCTGTGATCTTACCCGACTCTTCTAATTCCCGGAGTTATTCTCAATTCTTTTCGAGTCCGACGAAGAATGAATTTCATCGATCCGATGCCTTTCCAAGATCGATTTCAAATCATTTCATTGTTGGCTCAACCTCTCTCGCTTTTCATTCTCCCGAGTATCTCATTAATTTTGGTGATGTTTATCGTCGCCATTTGAAGACCAAGTAGAGTTTCTCTTAAATCTTGTTCGCTCTCCGGAGATTCGTGGTTCTAGCTTCATGTTATCCCTCATATTATTCCGCTTTGTCGAGATTCTTTTCTTACCCATCCGGAGTATTTCAGGAGTTGCTTTTCATTCCGATCATCCGGAGGCCATCTTTTCGAATATCTCTCCATTCTAAGTTTTTCAAATTCGTTCTCCACTTATTCCATATTCGTGCCCTTCGCTCGTCTCAATATTCTTCCGTGCTTCGCTCAAGTATTCTTCTATCGATTCGTGATCTCTTTGCTCTCTTGCATTTTAATTCCTCAAGTATCTCCGTGCTTCTCTAATTCTTCCCGGTGATTCATTCTCTTTCATCAGTCATTTTCGAATTCTTACGGTGGCTCGTTCAACATTCTATTTCCTTGATTATCATTTTAATCCATTCGTTCTTTTCAACCTACCGGTGATTCATGAAGACCTTCTCAAGTTTGCGATATGTCACTTCTCAATTCTTTTCAAGAAGAATAAGTAGTATGCAAAAATCCATTGGTTGTCATCGATTTAATTTGATGAAGGATAAGCATACAATAAATCTTATTCTTATTTCATCCAAGTGATTAATCCCTTTCTTCGGAGTTTGTTCTTGAGGAATAAATTCGATGCTTTCATCTTTTCTTTTCCGGAGTTCAAATTTACTCGACCATCTCGTCGGAATCTCCATCTAAATCATCGCAAGGCTTTAGTCTTATTCTTTCCTCCTTCATTCTAGCTCATCATCCTTTTTGTTACCGGAGTTCTTCACGGTGGATCGTCATGATTTAATTCATTCTCCAAAGGGTTCATCAAGTACCATTCCATCCTCTCAAGTTCATGTTCTATTCTTTCCTTGTTCAACCGGTGTGCTGCCTAAATCGTTTCAGTCTTATTCTTTTTTTTCTCATTCTAACCACTCCGGTTAGAACGAGTGCTTTCATAGTCTATCTGATTCAGTGAGCTTTCGATTCTCGTCATTCTCGTCGTGCCTCTCTTCTTCTCGAGTGCTCTCGATTCTTTGCTTGTTCTCTTGAGTTCTTGTTTTCTCCTCATCCTTTTTCCCTTCCCTCTCGGTCCTAAGATCTTGGGACGAGATCTCTTGTTAGTGGAGGAGTGTTGTAATGCCCCGGTTTCGATGCGCCAGGTGTCTGCCAGTTATTCGCCGTCCTTGCCATGTCATGTGCTTGCGTGTCTCTCTTTGCCATGTCATCATATGCATTTCATATCATGTCATCATGTGTATTTCATTTTGCATATGTGTTTGTCTCATGCATCCGAGCATTTTCCCAGCTTGTCCGCTTTTGCAATCCGCACTCCTATGTCCTCCGGCGCCTTTTTACCTCGCTTTCGTGAGTGGCCAAAAAATATTCTCGAAATGGGATGCAACTTGTCGTGCGGTCTTATTATAGTGTAGACAGACCGCCTGCCAAGTTTCGTCGCATTCGGAGCTCGTTTGATAGCCCAACCGTCATTCGTAGCGGCACCGTTGCCGGTTTAATCGTCGGACGTTTCGGTCTCCGAAACTGTCGTTGGGCTGCCCTTCTCTTCTCTCTTCTCAGCCCAAGGCCTCTCTAATCCAGCCCACTAACTCCTCCTCATGTCCGGAGCCGTCCGATCGTGATCCGAGGGTCCGAAAAAGGAGCAAAACCCCTAACCCTAGCCTCCTTTTCTATTTATAGACGCCTCCCCTGCCATTTTTGGCCTCCTTGATAGAGGCAAAGGTGTCCCGTCTTTCGATGAGATGTTGGTTTTCGCTTTGGAGGAAGTCGACTTTGACGATCCGACTACTTAACGTCGCGAGGAACGCCGCGCTTTAGCAATCGCTAAACCAACTCCGAGAGGTTATTGACCACGCCGAGCACGATCAACTCGACCACGAGGGTCTGCTTTCCTGCGAGCAAACGAAGAACAAGCAAGAAACTGAGATTGCAATCTGGATATTGCGAATATAAGATGAAAGCTTTATTGATCAAGGTGGGGTTCTGTGGCGCTTTGTCCGTCGTTGAACACAAACGGCACGCGGGTTGCAGCTATGGCGAACTTTTAATCTAAACAAAACCCAAGGTCTAAACGGTGCCCTAAGGGCTGTATATATGGAGGAAGAGGGGGAATTTCGTGGCCCTGGTGGAGGGGTCCAAATCAACCCTAACTCTTGTTTCCCACACATACGGACTCTAAAACAGCCTATACTTAAGTATTTCGAAATTACATGGGCCTGGCCCACTAATAAGGTGACGAGCACCTAGAATAGCCTCGGACGACATTTATGAAGTAGCATCTTGTATATTTCGTCCAAGGCTTCATGCACCCATTATGGTGGCTTCAAAGTCCTGAAATCATCACTTGTAACTCCGTTTGTTCCCTTGCATGGCATTATCTCCATGCTTGTTCTTGCTCCAATGTCCATCCTTCTCCAAGCTAGGGCCTTCATTTGTAAGCAAAACAAATGTATCCAATTTAGGCAGCATCATATTCTCATGAACATTAGAATCATTACCAAGAAACGAAAGTACCGATAATTTAATTGGCGTCATGCGAGCTCTAGTAATTGGTCCAAGATATGTAGCAGAGGGGCTGTGGGTGTAACAATGGTATTGATGTCCTCATCATCCTCCCTTCTTGAAATGAAGTCGTCCTCGACGGAAGCTCATATTCCTCACCCAAATAAGGCTTCAAATCTGCAATGTTAAAAGTGGGACTAACCCCAAAATCTGCAGGCAGCTCAAGTTTACGCCAAAGTGTCCCATTAATCCTCCTCCATGCGCCTCCTGCAACAACAAAAGACGAACAGAGCTAGCAGGAATGCATAGCTTGTTAGCACGGAACACAAAACCATCATTAATAACGAACTTGTTCCATGTTCTTCCCTCTTTACAATTCTGCATTACATCTTTAAAATCAGCATCATGCACATATTGATCTTTGATGGTCTCCAAACCAAATATTTTGAAGTCAAGTTGTGAAAGCATAGTATATCGACGAGACAAAGCATCAGCAATAACATTTTCTTTACCCTTCTTGTGTTTAATGACATAAGGGAAAGTCTCAATGAATTCAACCCATTTAGCATGTCTACGATTCAGTTTAGCTTGACTTTTAATATGTTTCAAAGATTCATGATCGAATGTATAACAAATTCTTTGGGCCATAAATAATGTTGCCATGTCTCTAAAGTCCTAACAAGAGCATATAATTCTTTGTCATAAGTAGAATAGTTCAGACTAGGCCCACTCAATTTTTCGTAAAAGTATGCAACAGGTTTGCCATCTTGTAATAACACACCTCCTAATCCAATTCCACTAGCATCACATTCAAGCTCAAAAGTCTTATTAAAGTCGGGAAGTTGGAGTAAAGGAGCATGTGTCAACTTATCTTTCAATACCGTGAAGGCTTCTTCCTGTGCGGTACCCCAAACAAAAGGCACATCCTTCTTTGTAAGCTCATTGAGAGGTGCAGCAATGGTGCTAAAGTCTCTCACAAAACGCCTATAGAAACCAGCGAGTCCAAGAAAACTCCTCACTTGTGTGACCGCTTTGGGCTGCGCCAACTCTCAATAGCTTCAATCTTGGCTTTATCAACTTCAATTCCTGTGGAGTAACAACATAGCCAAGAAAAGATACTCGGTCGGTGCAAAAGGTGCACTTCCCAAGGTTACCAAACAAACGTGCATCACGGAGAGCATTAAAAACAGCACGTAAATGTTCCAAATGTTCTTCCAAAGATTTGCTATAAATCAGTATATCATCAAAGTAAACTACCACAAATCGTCCAATGAAAGCACGTAAAACTTCGTTGATAGAGGCAAAGGTGTCCCGATCTTTCGATGAGATGATAGCTCTCGATTTGATGGAGTCGACTTTCACGATCCGACTACAAACGCGTAACGACGCTATGATTTAGCAATCGCTGAACCAAAATCCTTAGGTTACCGACGATGCCGAAGCACGATCAGCCCGACCACGAAGGTATATTCCTGCAAGCAATCAAGAACGAGCAAGAATATGATAAAGCAATCTGAATATTGCGAATATATATGAAGTATTGATAATGGTGGGGATCCGTAGCGGTCTTGGTCTGGTCGTTGGACACAAACGAAGTACACGGTTGCAATGGCTAACTTTTAACTAAACAAATCCCGTGAAAAAGCTACTAGATGGATCTACTTATATAGGAGCAAGGTGGCGGCCAAGGAGGTGGAGGACGTCCCAAGGCAGCCTAAAACTAACCCTAGGTCGTACAAGGCCAATGGGCCCAAGCGGAGGTGACGTAACACCTTTGGACTTGTAGTTTGACTCGGATTCTGCTGTAGCATCAGATTGTTTCGTCTATAACTCAACGCCCGGACGGATTTTAAGGTGATTCCAATTGGGTTGGAAAATGCACGAAATCTATTTTCCAACAAAAACGAATCAACCAATTTGGAGTCCGTATGAAAAAGTTATAGACGTTTTGAGTCAGGTATGTCTGTGCAGTCCGAATCTGAGTCCGAACGTGAGAGACTTGGACTCTATCTTCTCTTGGCCCAAAAGTGACGTGAGAAGACTTTTTGAACAGCACCTAAACTTCTCCTTTTCCCTTATCTTCATATGTGGATTGTACAGATGTCCCATACACCTGCAATTAGACAAAACACAAAAGTATGTGAAGTATTTTGTTCGGATAACATAAATATATTATTGAATAGTTTGCACTAGAAATCACCGAGAAATATGCATGTATGCAATATTTTGGTCTCATCCAAGGTAGTCATGTCCTCATCATTCGTTCATTAATCTCATGAAAGTACTAGGTGCATTAGTTAACCCAAAAGGCATGACTAACCACTCATATAATCCAAACTTAGTTTTAAATGATGTTTTCCATTCATCTCCCAATTTCATACTTAATTTGATGGTATCCACTACGCAAATCAACTTTGGAGAATATTGTAGAGCCACCCAATTCATCAAGCATATCATCTAGCCTAGGAATAGGATGACGATAACTAATAGTAATATTATTAATGCCTCTACAATCAACACACATACGCCGACGCACCATCCTTTTTAGGCACTAGTATAATAGGAACAGCACAAGGACTAAGAGATTCGCGATATAACCTTTGTCGAGCAGCTCCTGTACTTGACGATAATCTCCTTCGTCTCCTCCGGATTGGTACGGTATGGTGCGCGGTTGGTAGCGATGCACCGGGAATTAAGTCAATTTGATGCTCAATCCCTCGAATAGGTGGTAATCCGGTGGCACGCCTTGTGAGAAGACGCCAGCGAACTCTGCAAAATGTTAGTGACAGCAGGGGGCAAAGAGGAAGGCACGTCCTCGAATGAAAATAATGCCTCTTTGCACACAAAAGCATAGCAAACAGATTTGCTAGAATCTAGCTCATCAATATCAGATTTGGTGGCAAATAAACATGCACTTTTCAGTTTAATTTTAGAAGCAACATTAGATGGTTTATTATTAGGCTTCATTTGTTGCTCAAATTCTTTTGCCACAATCTGATTTTCACTCTTATTTTTCTCCTGTTTTGCTTTATTAGCTCTATTAATATCATCTTTCAAAATGGAATCAGGAGTCATAGGAAGCAAAGTAATATTTTTATCCTTGTGAACAAGAGTATACTGATTGTTTCTACCATGGTGTACAGAATTTTATCAAATTGCCATGGTCTACCAAGTAATAAGGAACATGCTTGCATAGGTACCACATCACAATCAACATAATCAGCATATGTAGAGATACTAAAATACACACTAACAAAGACGTGTTACCTTAACCTTGCCGCTGTTGTTGAACCATTGGATGTAGTAAGGATGTGGATGTGGTCTTGTGGTGAGAGAAAGCTTCTCCACCATATCCATGCTAGCCAAGTTGTTGCAGCTCCTCCATCTATGATGACGCTAATAGAACGCTCCTTCACAACTCCCTTTGTATGGAACAAGTTATGCCTCTGATTTTGCTCAGCTTGTGTAACCTGCACACTCAAAACACGTTGAGCAACTAAACATTCATACCTGTCAAGATCTTCAAGAGCCATGTATTGCGCCTCAGATCGTAATCATCTCCACCGTGTTCTTCATGTGTAATAAGAGCCAAAGTCTCTTCATCATAGTCACTAGCAGACTCATACCCACCATCCTCGTAGCAATCATCACACGCTGAGATGTGCATTCTCTCATAAAATGTCCTCTTCCCTTACAACGATGACAAATAATATCACTTGTGTGCCCTGCTGACGCCATGGAAGAAGAAGAGCTCTGTAGGCCCAAGCAGTGTACTCTTGGCGATAGTGGTGGTTGTGCCTGCTTGTATCACGGTTGGAGGTGGCAGCCGGATGAGGTGCCGTGTAGTAGAACGTGTGGAAGTAGATGATGCACGTGGTGTCCATGATGAAGGTCGACTGCGAGAAAAGTTAGTCCGCGACAACGCTCATCGATCCTGCACTTCACGTCCAGCTTTACAAGCAAGATGGAATAATCGAGTGATATTATTATAATCCTTGTAGTCTAGAATGGTCTGAATCTCTATTTAATCCACCCGGAAAAGTGCAAGCATAGCTTCATTCTCCTCAACAATACCACATCTAATCAAGCCAGTTTGTAATTCTTGATAATATTCTTCACCGAATTTTTCCTTATCTTAAGCGCTGCAATTTTTGAAGTAATTCACGTTGATAATATGGTGGAACCCAACGAGCACGCATAGCAGTTTTCAAAGCAGCCCAAGTAGCTGGAACAGGATATAATCTACAATGTTCGCACCACCAAACACATGCAAAGCTAGTGAAAGCACAAACGGCAGCAGAACACGCCTCTCCTCGTGATATTGTAAACATGTAAATCGTTGTTCAGTTTCTAACTCCCAAGTAAGATATATATCGTGAACATATCTACCCTCAAATGGTGGAATATTCAATTTCAGTTTAGGGAGATGGTCATGATCTCGCACTGAAGGGGAGCCCAACATTGCCATTATTTGCATGTGGACGACCTGGTGGTTGTGGTGCTGGTGGTTGCACGTAGTTCGATGTTGATCAACCTCATCCTCGTAATCTCTCACATAATCATCCTCCCACACCGCAGCAGCAGGAGCCACGTAGTATCAACAAAGAGCACCAAAGAGCTTGGCCAGTGAAGAGGGACACGGGAAGCTCATGGAGGGCTGTTTCACGATGTGGAGGTAGTCCATGTTGTTGTAGTAGAGGTGCGTTAGGTGCAGCCGGTGGTGGTGGTGGTAGACGCCACGAGCAATTCATTAAACTTGTTATCGAGCTTTGTTTCAAGGCCTTCTCAATGCCATCTATCTTCTCCATGGCCTCTTCAAATCTATTTAGCACATCGTCCACCTGCCCACTCATCATTTGTTGAAACTTATCATGTAGCGCTTTGTTTGTCATGTTCTCCCGGTCGGTCTCGCTGGGCTTGTGATCCTGCCATGGTTAGCAGCAATAGAAACACACAAGAATATGATTCGACAGACTACTAGGAAGTGGTGGTGGTGGTGTGGTGGACGATCACAAATCCGTCAAGCAAATCTCAAATTCTTACCAGTTCTTACCCAAAGAAGAAAGGTGATCGGCAACCGATGTAGTCAAAACTCTCAAAGCTTGGATAGAGCGATTACTGTGGAGAGTCAAACGCACGATGTAGATGTATGTGGAGCTGGGAAGGCTTATAATATGGTAGCAAAAGGGTCAGCAATAATCAATTCAGAGATGCAAAGTTGAATAAACGCTCAACGACGGTGATCAGGTTGGTCCTAGGCTAGACCGTGCTAGAGACGCGAGCCTAGAACACTAACAAAATCACGGCGCTGCACGGAAACAACGGAAAAGCACACTGAATAATTTTTTTTCGCTTTTTTTTGCGCTTTTTTTTTTTTTTGCTGCTATTTTTTTTTTGCGAAAAATCACTATAATGGCGAGTGTCTCAAAACTCTTCCTGTGTCAAACCGACAGGATGGGCACGAAATTTTTCGACCAAATTTTTTTTTGACTGCCCGACCCAAAAACTGAAACGGGTCAAAAAACTTTCTATAACGGCAACTGTCTCAATACACTTAGAAACACTTAAAACAGGATAGCCGAAAATTTTTCGACAAGTGCTTTTGAAAATTTTGGGCCTAAACGGAGGGTGGTTTCAGACTCTTTTTTCCAAACCTACTCCGCAAGGAAAACACAAATCGGAAACTAGATGGATCTCAAAACAAACCTAATATGCAAGGAACTCGGATTGGTGGTGGATATATGGTGGTGGTATATGACAATGGTGGTGGTATATGGTAGCGGTGGTGGTATATGGATACGGATAGGTGGTGGTATATGGATACGGATTCAGAGCGGTGGCGGATAAGCAATGGTGGTAGATGGCAAGGTGATGATGATGGTGCGGCGGCGGCGTGACAACTTATGACTAGAACTCAAACTCTAAAAGACTAGACTCTAAGACCAGAACTTGACACGATTTATGCAACCGCAAATTCAACAAAGCAAAACCCTAAAAAGATTATGCAAAGGCTCAGATTGGTTCGGATATGATGAACTAACCCTAATTTTTTTGTGGCTTTTTCGTGGACTTTAGGTATGAAGAACAGACTCGATCTAATCGATTTAAAACTGTAAAATCTCACCGAGCAACCTGAAAATCTGATACCACTTGATAGAGGCAAAGGTGTCCTGCCTTTCGATGAGATGTTGGTTTTCGCTTTGGAGGAAGTCGACTTTGACGATCCGACTACTTAACGTCGCGAGGAACGTCGCGCTTTAGCAATCGCTAAACCAACTCCGAGAGGTTATTGACCACGCCGAGCACGATCAACTCGACCACGAGGGTCTGCTTCCTGCGAGCAAACGAAGAACAAGCAAGAAACCGAGATTGCAATCTGGATATTGCGAATATAAGATGAAAGCTTTATTGATCAAGGTGGGGTTCTGTGGCGCCTTTGTCCGGTCGTTGAACACAAACGGCACGCGAAGTTGCAGCTATGGCGAACTTTTAATCTAAACAAAACCCAAGGTCTAAACGGTGCCCTAAGGGCTGTATATATGGAGGAAGAGGGGAATTTCGTGGCCCTTGGTGGAGGGGTCCAAATCAACCCTAACTCTTGTTTCCCCACACATACGGACTCTAAAAACAGCCTATACTTAAGTATTTCGAAATTACATGGGCCTGGCCCACTAATAAGGTGACACAGCACCTAGAAGAGCCTCGGGATGACTTTTATGAAGTAGCATCTTGTATATTTCGTCCAAGGCTTCATGCACCCATTATGGTGGCTTCAAAGTCCTGAAATCATCACTTGTAACTCCGTTTTGTTCCCCTATGCATGTATTATCTCCATGCTTGTTCTTGCTCCAATGTCCATCCTTCTCCAAGCTAGGGCCTTCATTTGTAAGCAAAACAAATGTATCCAATTTAGGCAGCATCATATTCTCATGAACATTAGAATCATTACCAAGAAACGAAAGTACCGATAATTTAATTGGCGTCTTGCGAGCTCTAGAAATTGGTCCAAGATATGTAGCAAGAGGGGCTGTGGGTGTAACAATGGTATTGATGTCCTCATCACTCCTACCAACCCCTCCTCAATTCCCATCACCCGCCGTCTCCTCTTCGCTTTCCATGCCGCCCACCTCCGCCGCCACTTGGTGTTGTCCCCGCCGCCAACGCCACCCACCCACCCGCCAAGTCAGCCACACGCCGCCCGCACCACTCCCGCCTTCCACGCGTCCCAGCCAGCGCCTCCCGCCGCAGCCCCCACCAAGCCAGGCGAGGCCTCCGCCGCCCGCTCCATCGCTCCCGATCTGATCGAGGGAGGAGCCTCGACCCCAACCCCGCCCGGCTCGCTGAGTCACCACCGGCGACCACCTCCGCCAGAGTCACGCCGCCCACGCCATCTCTCTTTTCCTCGCCTCTCTCTCATCCCGAGCTCTCTCTCGCTTCTTCCTGTGGAACCTCGCAAGCTCCATGGCGCCGCCGCCCGTGCTTTTGCCGCCGAGGGCCAAACCTCACGGATCTGGCGTCCCTCACCGGATCCACCCGCTTCCGGCCTGCCGACCCGCCTCCGCCGGTGTCCCGCTACGCCGCCTCCTGGCCGCCTGACGCTTGTCGCTGCCACCGCCCGCCGACTCTCGCCTCCCGATCCAAAGGGATCGAAGGGGACGAACCTCGCGTGGCCCCATGCCCAAAGGGCTGATAGAGGCTAAGGTGTCCTGCCTTTCGATGAGATGCTGGTTTTCGCTTTTTGGAGGAAGTCGACTTTGACGATCCGACTACTTAACGTGCGAGGACGCCGCGCCTTAGCAATCGCTAAACCAACTCCGAGAGGTTATTGACCACGCCGAGCACGATCAACTCGACCACGAGGGTCTGCTTCACGGAGCAAACGAAGAACAAGCAAGAAACTGAGATTGCAATCTGGATATTGCGAATATAAGATGAAAGCTTTATTGATCAAGGTGGGGTTCTGTGACGCCTTTGTCTGGTCGTTGAACACAAACGAAGTACGCGAAGTTGCAGCTATGGCGAACTTTTAATCTAAACAAAACCTAAGGTCTAAACGGTGCCCTAAGGGCTGTATATATGGAGGAAGAGGGGGGGAATTTCGTGGCCCTTGGTGGAGGGGTCCGAAATCAACCCTAACTCTTGTTTCCCCACACATACGGACTCTAAAAACAGCCTATACTTAAGTATTTCGAAATTACATGGGCTGGCCCACTAATAAGGTGACGCAGCACCTAGAATAGCCTCGGACGACATTTATGAAGTAGCATCTTGTATATTTCGTCCAAGGCTTCATGCACCCATTATGGTGGCTTCAAAGTCCTGAAATCATCACTTGTAACTCCGTTTGTTCCCTTCCTGCATGGCATTATCTCCATGCTTGTTCTTGCTCCAATGTCCATCCTTCTCCAAGCTAAGGCCTTCATTTTAAGCAAAACAAATGTATCCAATTTAGGCAACATCATATTCTCATGAACATTAGAATCATTACCAAGAAACGAAAGTACTGATAATTTAATTGGCGCATGAGCTCTAGTAATTGGTCCAAGATATGTAGCAAGAGGGGCTGTGGGTGTAACAATGGTGGTATTGATGTCCTCATCACTCCTACCAACCCCTCCTCAATTCCCTGAGTCAGCCACCGCCTCCTCTTCGTTTTCCATGCTGCCCACTCCTCCGCCGCCACTTGGCACTGTCCCACCGCCAACGCCACCCAGCGCCGCCGCCAAGTCAGCCACGCCGCCACGCCACTCCCGCCTTCCACGCGTCCCAGCCAGCGCCTCCCGCCGCCGCAGCCCACTGGCTCAGCGAGGCCTCCGCGCCGCCCGCCCATCGCTCCCGATCTGGATCGAGGAGGAGCCTCGACCCCAACCCGCCGGGCTCGCGGAGTCGCCACCAGCGACCACCTCCGCCATGCAGTCACGCCGCCCGCGCCATCTCTCTTTTCCTCGCCTCTCTCTCATCCGAGCTCTCTCTCTGCTTCTTCCTGTGGAACCACCAAGCTCCATGGCGCCGCCGCCTGTGCTTTCGCCGCCGGAGGGCCAAACCCGCCGGATCTGGCGCCCCTCACCGGATCCACCTGTTCCGGCCTCGTCGACCCGCCTCGCCTGGTGTCCCCGCCGCCTCCTCAGCCTCCCTGACGCTTTGTCGCCGCCACCGCCCGCCGCCTCCTGCCTCCCGATCCAGGCGGGATCGGAAGGGACGAACCCAGCGTGGCCCCAGCGCCCAAATGGCTGATAGAGGCTAAGGTGTCCTGCCTTCGATGAGATGCTGGTTTTCGCTTTTTGGAGGAAGTCGACTTTGACGATCCGACTACGAAGGCGAGAGACGCCGCGCTTTAGCAATCGCTAAACCAACTCCGAGAGGTTATTGACCACGCCGAGCACGATCAACTCTGACCACGAGGGTCTGCTTCCTGCGAGCAAACGAAGAACAAGCAAGAAACTGAGATTGCAATCTGGATATTGCGAATATAAGATGAAAGCTTTATTGATCAAGGTGGGGTTCTGTGACGCCTTTGTCCGGTCGTTGAACACAAACGGCACGCGGGTTGCAGCTATGGCGAACTTTTAATCTAAACAAAACCTGTTGTCTAAACGGTGCCCTAAGGGCTGTATATATGGAGGAAGAGGGGGGGAATTTCGTGGCCCTTGGTGGAGGGGTCCAAATCAACCCTATATCTTGTTTCCCCACACATACGGACTCTAAAAATAGCCTATACTTGTGTATTTCGAAATTACAAGGGCTCTGCCCACTAATAAGGTGACGCAGCACCTAGAATAGCCTCGGGACGACATTTATGAAGTAGCATCTTGTATATTTCGTCCAAGGCTTCATGCACCCATTATGGTGGCTTCAAAGTCCTGAAATCATCACTTGTAACTCCGTTTGTTCCCTTATGCATGGCATTATCTCCATGCTTGTTCTGCTCCAATGTCCATCCTTCTCCAAGCTAGGGCCTTCATTTGTAAGCAAAACAAATGTATCCAATTTAGGCAGCATCATATTCTCATGAACATTAGAATCATTACCAAGAAACGAAAGTACCGATAATTTAATTGGCGTCGCGAGCTCTAGTAATTGGTCCAAGATATGTAGCAAGAGGGGCTGTGGGTGTAACAATGGTATTGATGTCCTCATCACCCTACCAACCCCTCCTCAATTCCCTTGATCAGCCGCCGCCTCCTCTTCGTTTTCCGCGCTGCCCACTCCTCCGCCGCCACTTGGCGCTGTCCCCGCCATCAACGCCACCCAGCGCCGCCGCCAAGTCAGCCGCGCCGCCCACTACCACTCCCGCCTTCCACGCTGTCCAGCCAGCGCCTCCCGCCGCCAAGCCCCACCAAGCTCAGCGAGGCCTCCGCCGCCTGCTCCATCGCTCCCGATCTGGATCGAGGGAGGAGCCTCGACACAACCCCGCCGGCTCGCCGGAGTCGCCGCCGGCGACCACCTCCGCCGCAGGTCACGCCGCCCCGCGCCATCTCTCTTTTCCCTCGCCCTCTCTCTCATCCCGAGCTCTCTCTCTCTCTGCTTCTTCCCAGGAACCTCGCAAGCTCCATGGCGCCGCCGCCCGTGCTTTCGCCGCCGAGGGCTAAACCTCGCCGGATCTCGCGGCCCCTCACCGGATCCACCCTGCCTCCGGCCTCGTCGACCCGCCTCGCTGATGTCCCTCGCCGCCTCCTCCTGCCGCCTGACGCTTGTCGCCGCCACCGCCGCCGCCTCCTGCCTCCCGATCCAGGCGGGATCGAAGGGGATTTAACCCAGCGTGGCCTCGCGCCCAAAGGCTGATAGAGGCTAAGGTGTCCCGCCTTTCGATGAGATGCTGGTTTTCGCTTTTGGAGGAAGTCGACTTTGACGATCCGACTACGAACGTGCGAGGACGCCGCGCCTTAGCAATCGCTAAACCAACTCCGAGAGGTTATTGACCACGCCGGAGCACGATCAACTTGACCACGAGTGTCTGTTTCCTGCGAGCAAACGAAGAACAAGCAAGAAACTGAGATTGCAATCTGGATATTGCGAATATAAGATGAAAGCTTTATTGATCAAGGTGGGGTTCTGTGGCGCCTTTGTCCGGTCGTTGAACACAAACGGCACGCGAAGTTGCAGCTATGGCGAACTTTTAATCTAAACAAAACCCAAGGTCTAAACGGTGCCCTAAGGGCTGTATATATGGAGGAAGAGGGGGGAATTTCGTGGCCCTTGGTGGAGGGGTCCAAATCAACCCTATCTCTTGTTTCCCACACATACGGACTCTAAAAATAGCCTATACTTGTGTATTTCGAAATTACAAGGGCCTCGGCTGATAGAGGCTAAGGTGTCCTGCCTTTCGATGAGATGTGGTTTTCGCTTTGGAGGAAGTCGACTTTGACGATCCGACTACTTAACGTCTTGAGGACGCCGCGCCTTAGCAATCGCTAAACCAACTCCGAGAGGTTATTGACCACGCCGAGCACGATCAACCTGACCACGAGGGTCTGCTTCCTGCGAGCAAACGAAGAACAAGCAAGAAACTGAGATTGCAATCTGGATATTGCGAATATAAGATGAAAGCTTTATTGATCAAGGTGGGGTTCGAGACGCCTTTGTCCGGTCGTTGAACACAAACGGCACGCCAAGTTGCAGCTATGGCGAACTTTTAATCTAAACAAAACCTAAGGTCTAAACGGTGCCCTAAGGGCTGTATATATGGAGGAAGAGGGGAATTTCGTGGCCCTTGGTGGAGGGGTCCAAATCAACCCTAACTCTTGTTTCCCCACACATACGGACTCTAAAACAGCCTATACTTAAGTATTTCGAAATTACATGGGCCTGGCCCAATAATAAGGTGACGAAGCACCTAGAATAGCCTATGGACGAATATTATGAAGTGGCATCTTGTATATTTCGTCCAAGGCCTCATGCACTCATTAGGGTGGCTTCAAAGTCCTGAATCATCACTTGTAACTCCGTTCTTGTTCCTCTTGCATGGCATTATCTCCATGCTTGTTCTGCTCCAATGTCCATCCTTCTCCAAGCTAGGGCCTTCATTTGTAAGCAAAACAAATGTATCCAATTTAGGCAGCATCATATTCTCATGAACATTAGAATCATTACCAAGAAACGAAAGTACCGATAATTTAATTGGCGTCTGCGAGCTCTAGTAATTGGTCCAGTATATGTAGTAGTAGGGGCTGTGGGTGTAACAATGGTATTGATGTCCTCATCATCCTCCCCTTCTTGAAATGAAGTCGTCCTCGACGGAAGCTCATCTTCCTCACCCAAATAAGGCTTCAAATCTGCAATGTTAAAAGTGGGAAAAGTGTGAGAAAGTGATCCACCCAAAAGTGAGTGAGAGCCACAAGCCAAATTTGAGAGACTCTTCGCCTAGAGAGAAAAACCTCATTCTATTTGCCACCAAAAGTGAGATGAGAGAAGTGTGTGAGCACCCATCGAGTGTGATGCACTTTGTCCTTGTGTGCAAGGATGGAGAACCAAAAACTAACACCATTCACGAGCTACCTTTGGTGTTTCAATCTCTTTGCAGGAATTTCAAGATGTTTTCCCGATGAGCTACCTCCGGGTCTACCTCCTCTTCGAGGCATTGAGCATCGAATCGACCTCATCCCCGGAGCGCCGCTACCAAACAAAGCTCCATACCGAGTCAATCCGGAAGAAACCATGGAGATTCAACGGCAAGTACAACAACTCATCGACAACGGTCATGTACGTGAAAGCCTAAGCCCTTGTGCCGTTCCGGTTATTCTTGTCCCTAAGCCCGATGGAAGTTTCCGCTTGTGTTCCGATTGTAGACCTATCAATGCTATTACCGTTCGATATAGGCATCCCATTCCTCGCTTAGATGACATGCTTGATGAACTTAGTGGAGCCAACTTTTTCTCAAAAATTGATCTTAAAAGTGGCTATTATCAAATACGCATACAAGAGGGTGATGAATGGAAAACTGCTTTCAAAACCAAATTTGGTTTATATGAGTGGTTAGTGATGCCTATGGGTCTTTCGAAGCTCCCTGTACTTTTGTGCGCCTTATGCATCATGTGCTTCGTCCTTATATTGGAGTCTTTGTTGTGGTTTACTTTGATGATATTCTTGTGTTTAGCAAAACCATGAAAGAGCATATTAACCATGTTAAATCTGTGTTGCAAACTCTTCGCAAGGAAAGCCTTTATGCAAACTTGAAAAAATGCACTTTTGGCGTTGACAAAGTGGTTTTCTTGGGATTTGTTGTCTCTTCAAAAGGTGTTCATGTTGATGAAACTAAAATTGAAGCAATTAAAACTTGGCCCCAACCAACCAATTTGCAACAAGTGCTAAGTTTTCTTGGTCTTATGGGTTTCTATCGTCGCTTTGTGAAAGATTTTAGCACAATCGCCGCTCCTTTGCATGCTTTGAGCAAAAGAATACTCCCTTTGTTTGGGGAACTTTGCAATCAACCGCTTTTGATGAGCTCAAGTCTTTGCTTACTCATGCTCCGATTCTTGCTTTGCCCAATTTTGACAAAACTTTTGAGGTTCATTGTGATGCAAGTGGTACCGAATTGGCGGAGTTTTGATGCAAGAAAACGAGCCATTGCTTATTTTAGTGAAAACTCTCCGTGCTCAACTTAATTATCCCATATATGACAAAGAATTGTATGCTTTAGTGCGTGTGCTACATGTTTGGGAACATTACCTTAGACCGCATGAGTTTGTCATCCATACCGATCATGAAACGCTTAAGTATCTCAAAGGTCAAACTAAATTGAACAAGCGCCATGCCAAATGGAGTGAATTCATTGAATCTTTTCCTTATGTGATCAAGTACATTAAGGGTAAAGAAAATGTAGTTGCCGACGCTTTCACGCATAAACATGCTTGTCACTCAACTTGAGTTGAATGTTATTGGTTTTGAGCATATAAAAGACTTGTATGAGCATGATCCATCTTTTGCTTCTCCTTATGCTAAGTGTTTGACGATACGCCTTGGGAACAATATTACATCAAGGATGGTTACCTTATGAGAGCTAACAAACTTTGCATTCCCGAGTCTTCTCTTCGCTTTGCTCCTTTTGCAAGAGGCTCATGGAGGCGGCCTCATGGGACACTTTGGACGCGACAAGACATTCGCCGCACTCTCCAACAACTACTTTTGGCCCAAGATGTTCCGCGACGTCTCACGCTTCACCAACCGATGCTACACATGTCGCAAAGCTAAGTCTAAAGCTCAATCTCATGGTCTTTACATGCCCCTTCCTATTCCATATCAACCATGGGAAGACATTAGTATGGATTTTGTACTTGGTTTGCCTAGGACTCAAAATGGCAAGGATTCCGTCTTTGTTGTTGTGGATAGATTTTCTAAAATGGCACATTTCATTCCTTGCAACAAGATAGACGATGCTTCACATGTTGCAAATCTCTTTGTAGGAAATCTTGCGACTCCATGGCGCATCAAAGACAATCGCCTCCGATCGTGACGCCAAGTTCTTGAGTTACTTTTGAAGACCCTATGTGCCAAGCTCGAATCAAGCTCTTGTTCTCCTCGGCATACCATCCTCAAACCGACGGCCAAACGGAGGTGACGAACCGCACACTATCCACTCTACTTCGTGTCTTGATCAAGAAGAACATCAAGGAGTGGGAAGCATGTCTACCCATCGCCGAGCACGCCTACAATCGCAAGACATTCAACTACCGCAAGTCCCCTTCGAGGTTGTCTACGGTTTCAACCCGTTGTCCCCATTGGACATTCTACCACTTCCTCTCCAAGAGCGCACCAACATGGATGCAAGTGAACGAGCAAGATACATCAAGAAGATGCACGAAGATACAAGGCACACCATCGAGCGCCAAGTACAACGCCAAGCAAACAAGCTCAACGCCAACAAGCAACCCATCGCCTTCAACATTGGTGATCTAGTATGGCTACACCTTCGCAAGGACCGCTTCCCCAAAGAACGCAAGTCCAAACTTCTCCTCGAGCCGATGGACCTTTCAAGGTACTAGCACGCTACAACGATAACGCTTACAAGATCGACATACCTCGAGACAAGTACAACGTGAGCGACATCTTCAACGCCAAGGACCTCGCACCTTTCCATGGAGATGAAGCTTTTGATCCGAGGTCGGATCTCTCCCAAGGGGGAGATGATGCGAGCATCCTTCGATCATCCCCATGGACCTTCCGTCGCCTCACCAAGCTCCAAAGGACCCATGACGAGAGCACGAGCTCGAGCTCTCGAGACCGAGGTGACTTCTCTCCTTAGTGAAATATCATATGACCCTCTCGAGACATGGCTACTACCTCAATCCGAATGTTGTGCATGCTTAGGTACCAAGGAACCAACCTAGGAGAAGCTACAGCTCAAGATGGACCCCAAGAGCAAGAGGAAGAACTGCAGAGTCTGGGGAGCGGTACTACCGCTCAAGCCAAGCGGTACTACCGCTCTCCATCCGCCTACTTCCGCAAAACCCGACACACTCCAGAATCGAGCAGGCGTCGAGCGGTACTACCGCTCAAGATAAGCGGTATTATCACTGAAAGCGGTACTACCACCACAAAGCGGTATTATCACTGAAAGCGGTACTACCGCCATGAAGCAACGGTATTACCGCCCTGCTGCGTCAGCAGATTCGGCCGAGGCCCATGTACTCTTTTCGCCTCAACTTACCCCTTGGAGGTCCTAGACTATAAATAGACCTTCCCTCATCCTTTCTAGGGTTAGCTTTGGATTTGCTCATATTTCGTGTGAGAGCCTTTGCTCATCCACTTGGATACTTCTCCTTCGAGATCAGGACCTCTACGGAGAAGATCCCCAAGCGGATTCAAGACCCTCCTAGGGTGGACCCCATCAAGACCTCCTCATGGAGAAGAACGGCTACCCTTGTATCCTACCCTTTGTTGTCCTTGAATCTTGTGCCACTCTATGTGTTTGATAATCTAGCACTTGTGTGATCGCTTTCTTGTCGGTTGAGTGATCTCTCTCGCTCTCCCGTGTTTTCCCTCGTGTTCTTCCGCCGTTCTTCGTGTTCCTCGAGGGATTCTCTCCAAGCGTGAAAGATCGCCAACCTAGGGTTCTGCCCTAAATCATCATGGTATCATGAGCCACGTTGATCACGTTATTGGAGCCCCTACCCCTCTTTTTCTAGCTTGATTTTGTTGTTTTTGTCCTAATTCCGAAAATTCCCCACAAAAATAGCCCCAAATTTTTTTGTGATTTGTTAGTGTGATGAAATTTTGTTGATTTTGATCCGTGGATTTGCTTGGTTTCGAGTCGATCTAGCATCTCCCCAAGTTTCACCTCTTTCCATCCACAAAATCCATCGAATTTTGACCCCGAAATCACCCATTTCCGCCCAAAATCGCAAGAACTGCTCGAACAATCGAGAAAATCCCGACACGAGCGGTACTACCGCCCTCCTAGCGGTACTACCGCTGAGAGCGGTACTACCGCCCTCCTAGCGGTACTACCGCTGAGCACGGCACTTCCGCCAGCCCCCGTTCAGCAGAAGTAGTCGAAAATCCCGTCACGAGCGGTACTACCGCCCTCCACAGCGGTACTACCGCCCTGGCCAGTTTCAGCCTTCCGACTTTCACCATTTTCATCATAACTTTTCACTCCGAACTCTGATTTGAGTGTTCTTCGGCTCGTTTTGAAGCTATCGACGTGCCCGAGGACCTCACCTTGGTTTCACCACCTTTTGACACCATCAAATTTTCCAAACATCGGCATCTTTGCCTAGGGATTAAACCACATCATCCGCTATACCACCTCCACTTTCCGCTACCACATTTTCGCTTTTGGTCTTTGAGAATTTGGGTTGTGGTTCCCGTGTCCTATTGTGTTTCGGCTATATAGGTACGGTTCCACGTCAACATCACCACCGCCATCTTCGCAAGGACTCATCATCGTCAAGGACGGTAACCTCGACGACATCTTTGTCATCTCTCGCAATTGCATTGATAACCACATAGCCTTACTTTTGCGTTGCTTACCCATCGAGACTAGCCATCGAGTATTGCCGGCAACGTGACTTGTGCACTTTAGTGATCATACTCCATAGCATACATAGCATACCATAGTGGTGCATATCTTGAGATCAACTTGTGTGTCACAATGTTGTCATAGCATACACAATTGCTATCTTGGTTCGTGAAGTTTGCATAAGAAAAGAGCTCAAAAGTGAAAGAGCCACCCAAGCTTTTAAGCAAAGAGGAAAGATAAGCAAAGAGCTTATAAGCAAGAACCATAGCATCATACAACATTAAGATTGTCATATCCGATCATCTTGGATCATTGCACCAAAATATCATACATATAGCATACTTGGGATAGAGATCGTTGCATTTTTGCCTAAAGGTTGTGCACAAGTTCGCGTATCCGCCTTTTGTGCAATCGTGCTAGCGTCTCTCTAGTATTGTGCAACAAGAGCATTCTCGTGGTTTCCACATTTTGGCTCACTTTTGGTTTGCACAATCCCACTTATCTATTTGCGTGTGTGTTTCGTGTACCACTACTTGCTTGGTCTACTTGTTACATTTGCGAATTTGCTAATCTTTTCAACTTTATTGAGTCTCACTTACAATTGCATCAAATTTTGTGCCACCATCCTAACCGAGCTCCACCATAAGCTTTTATTTGAGTAGGTGTGAGAACCGACAAGAATCGGTACCAAGAGTGCTATTTCATTGTCCGCATTTGAGTGAACTTGATTCATTTTCAACATCGGTCAAAGGTACATTGGTATAAGTTCTTTTCCGCTCTACCACTCACATCTTGTTTGGAATGATGGATAGGCCAAGTTCTTCTACCAACCCACTCTTCATCGAGTAAGACGACGACATGTCCTCATCGTCACCAAGAGCCACCTCTTTGGTGCACAACGAGCGTTGCACCAAGAACAACAAGCAATGAGCGATCAGATCGACAACCTCGCCACCGACTTGCGACTCTCCGAGCAACGTACAAGAGACTACTTCGACAACAAGTTCGAGGCTCACAAGGAAGAGAATGATGCAAGAATGGACGAGATCCGCGTTGATGAGAAAACGCATCATTCCACTTCTTCATCATCAAGACGGAGCCGCCGAGTCGACATTCCGACGACACATTCTACGACTCAAGTACACCGTCATCGAACACTCTTCGACGAGCAGCGCCAAGACCGCTATGCATCTCGCAACCCGCTACATGACAAGCATTCACAAGAGCAAGTTGATGATCAAGTTCCTCGTCCTCAATCAAACCAAGAGGCTTTTGCTCAAGCCCAAGAACGACAACGCCTTCGTCGCCAACAAGAGGAAGAAAGAGCACGTCGTCACCAAGACGAACAAGACGCCAAGGCTCAACGTCTTCAACAACAACAACGTGAAGCGCAAGCTCTTGAGGCGCAACGTGCCCTTCAAGAATCAAGTAGAGCCTTCGCCAACCGCAATCGCGAACGGCGCAATCAAGAGGAAGCCCTTCGAGAAGAAATCCAAGAGAGGAACTACCAACCTCATGTGCAACGCCAAGTTCCTCAAGCTCCTCCACAAGCTCGCCAAGCTCCACCTCAACATCAAGTTCAACAAGAGCAAGTTGATCATGGTCTTCCTCCGCGCCAAGAGCAACATGAAGACGAGTACATTCCACGCCAAGGACGCCATCATCAACATCGCCAACAACACAATGAAGAGCAACGCCACGGCAAGCTAAAATTCACCATGCCCAAGTTCAATGGAAGCAATGACCTCAAGACTACCTCTCATGGGCATTGAAGGTTGACAAAATCTTCCGCTTGCACAACTACGATGAAGCGAAGAAAATCGCTATGGCATCACTTGAGTTCCAAGATTATGTGCTCATATGGTGGGAACAAATCATTGAGCGACGACAAGCAAGAGGTGAACCCCAATCACCACTTGGGCTCAAATGAAGGATGTCATGCGAGCACGCTTTGTGCCAACCTACTACAACCGCGACCTCTTCAAGAAACTCCAACTACTCAAGCAAGGAACAAAGAGCGTTGAAGAATACTACAAGGAGATGGAGATAGCCATGATTCGAGCCAATGTCAAGGAAGATGATGAGCAAACTATGGCACGCTTTCTTGAATGGACTCAATCATCCCATCAAGAAGATCGCCGACTTCCAACCATACTCAACCCTCATTGAGCTCGTGCATCAAGCTACAAAGGCGGAACGCCAAGTGCAAGATGACTTCAAATACGCCAAGTACTCATCCAAGACCTACGGCTTCCCCAACAATCAAGCTTCAACGACTCCTCCAACATCTACACCAACCAAGCTTCCTTCAAGAAACGACGACAAGTCAAGTTACAAGAAGACATCCACAAGTTCAAGTCGTCCTCCTCCTACTACAAGCAACCTCAAGCCGCGTGCTTCATCCTCTACTCCGACCGATGAGACTATCAAGACAAGCTCCTTCAAGTGTTTCACTTGCGGCGGCCGAGGCCACAAGTCATACGAATGCACCAACAAGCGCACCATGATCCTCAACGACGATGGCACATATGACTCTATGAGTGAAGAGGAAATGGAAGCCCTTGAGCAAGTGGCCATGCACCGGCAAGTGAATGAAGATGAAGATGATCAAGTCTTTTGTGATGAGGATTCGAGCCCGCCTCGTTGTCTCCAAGGTCTTGACTCTTCAACATCAACAAGAAGAAGACCAACGATGCCACATCTTCCACACAAAAGCCGCATCAATGGACGGTCCATCAAGGTCATCATCGATGGAGGTAGTTGCCACAACTTGGCAAGTGAAGAACTATGCTCCAAGCTACAATTGGTCAAGAGGAAGCACCCACACCCTACAAGGTTCAATGGCTAAGTGACTCGGCACTATACGAGTCGAGCATACGGTCCAAGTCTCCTTCAAAATTGGTGCTTATGAAGACACTTTGGAGTGTGATGTGGTCCCAATGACCGTTTGCCACCTCCTTCTTGGTCGACCATGGCAATTCGACCGTGGTGTCATCCACAATGGGAGAACCAATCACTATAGCTTCAAGATGAAAGGGAAGGAGTATGTGCTACGACCTATGTCTCCTAGTCAAGTGATAGCCGACAAGCAAGCCACACATCATAGAGAAAAGAGTGAGAAAGTGATCCACCCAAAAGTGAGTGAGAGCCACAAGCCAAATTTGAGAGACTCTTCGCCTAGAGAGAAAAACCTCATTCTATTTGCCACCAAAAGTGAGATGAGAGAAGTGTGTGAGCACCCATCGAGTGTGATGCACTTTGTCCTTGTGTGCAAGGATGGAGAACCAAAAACTAACACCATTCACGAGCTACCTTTGGTGTTTCAATCTCTTTTGCAGGAATTTCAAGATGTTTTCCCCGATGAGCTACCTCCGGGTCTACCTCCTCTTCGAGGCATTGAGCATCGAATCGACCTCATCCCCGAGCGCCGCTACCAAACAAAGCTCCATACCGAGTCAATCCGAAGAAACCAAGGAGATTCAACGGCAAGTACAACAACTCATCGACAACGGTCATGTACGTGAAAGCCTAAGCCCTTGTGCCGCTCCGGTTATTCTTGTGCCTAAGCCCGATGGAAGTTTCCGCTTGTGTTCGATTGTAGACCTATCAATGCTATTACTGTTCGATATAGGCATCCCATTCCTCGCTTAGATGACATGCTTGATGAACTTAGTGGAGCCAACTTTTCTCAAAATTGATCTTAAAAGTGGCTATTATCAAATACGCATACAAGAGGGTGATGAATGGAAAATGCTTTCAAAACCAAATTTGGTTTATATGAGTGGTTAGTGATGCCTATGGGTCTTTCGAAGCTCCGGTACTTTTGTGCGCCTTATGCATCATGTGCTTCATCCTTATATTGGAGTCTTTGTTGTGGTTTACTTTGATGATATTCTTGTGTTTAGCAAAACCATGAAAGAGCATATTAACCATGTTAAATCTGTGTTGCAAACTCTTCGCAAGGAAAGCCTTTATGCAAACTTGAAAAAATGCACTTTTGGCGTTGACAAAGTGGTTTTCTTGGGATTTGTTGTCTCTTCAAAAGGTGTTCATGTTGATGAAACTAAAATTGAAGCAATTAAAACTTGGCCCCAACCAACCAATTTGCAACAAGTGCGAAGTTTTCTTGGTCTTGCGGGTTTCTATCGTCGCTTTGTGAAAGATTTTAGCACAATCGCCGCTCCTTTGCATGCTTTGAGCAAAAAGAATACTCCCTTTGTTTGGGGAACTTTGCAATCAACCGCTTTTGATGAGCTCAAGTCTTTGCTTACTCATGCTCCGATTCTTGCTTTGCCCAATTTTGACAAAACTTTTGAGGTTCATTGTGATGCAAGTGGTACCGAATTGGCGGAGTTTTGATGCAAGAAAAACGAGCCATTGCTTATTTTAGTGAAAAACTCTCCGTGCTCAACTTAATTATCCCATATATGACAAAGAATTGTATGCTTTAGTGCGTGTGCTACATGTTTGGGAACATTACCTTAGACCGCATGAGTTTGTCATCCATACCAATCATGAAACGCTTAAGTACCTCAAAGGTCAAACTAAATTGAACAAGCGCCATGCCAAATGGAGTGAATTCATTGAATCTTTTCCTTATGTGATCAAGTACATTAAGGGTAAAGAAAATGTAGTTGCCGACGCTTTCACGCATAAACATGCTTGTCACTCAACTTGAGTTGAATGTTATTGGTTTTGAGCATATAAAAGACTTGTATGAGCATGATCCATCTTTTGCTTCTCCTTATGCTAAGTGTTTGACGATACGCCTTGGGAACAATATTACATCAAGGATGGTTACCTTATGAGAGCTAACAAACTTTGCATTCCCGAGTCTTCTCTTCGCTTTGCTCCTTTTGCAAGAGGCTCATGGAGGCGGCCTCATGGGACACTTTGGACGCGACAAGACATTCGCCGCACTCTCCAACAACTACTTTTGGCCCAAGATGTTCCATGACGCCTCACGCTTCACCAACCGATGCTACACATGTCGCAAAGCTAAGTCTAAAGCTCAATCTCATGGTCTTTACATGCCTCTTCCTATTCCATATCAACCATGGGAAGACATTAGTATGGATTTTGTACTTGGTTTGCCTAGGACTCAAAATGGCAAGGATTCCGTCTTTGTTGTTGTGGATAGATTTTCTAAAATGGCACATTTCATTCCTTGCAACAAGATAGACGATGCTTCACATGTTGCAAATCTCTTTGTAGGAAATCTTGCGACTCCATGGCGTACCAAAGACAATCGCTCCGATCGTGACGCCAAGTTCTTGAGTTACTTTTGGAAGACCCTATGTGCCAAGCTCGAATCAAGCTCTTGTTCTCCTCGGCATACCATCCTCAAACCGACGGCCAAACGGAGGTGACGAACCGCACACTATCCACTCTACTTCGTGTCTTGATCAAGAAGAACATCAAGGAGTGGGAAGCATGTCTACCCATCGCCGAGTACGCCTACAATCGTGCAAGACATTCAACTACCGCAAGTCCCCTTCGAGGTTGTCTACGGTTTCAACCCGTTGTCCCCATTGGACATTCTACCACTTCCTCTCCAAGAGCGCACCAACATGGATGCAAGTGAACGAGCAAGATACATCAAGAAGATGCACGAAGATACAAGGCACACCATCGAGCGCCAAGTACAACGCCAAGCAAACAAGCTCAACGCCAACAAGCAACCCATCGTCTTCAACATTGGTGATCTAGTATGGCTACACCTTCGCAAGGACCGCTTCCCCAAAGAACGCAAGTCCAAACTTCTCCCTCGAGCCGATGGACCTTTCAAGGTACTAGCACGCTACAACGACAACGCTTACAAGATCGACATACCTCGAGACAAGTACAACGTGAGCGACATCTTCAACGTCAAGGACCTCGCACCTTTCCATGGAGATGAAGCTTTTGATCCGAGGTCGGATCTCTCCCAAGGGGGGAGATGATGCGAGCATCCTTCGATCATCCCCATGGACCTTCCGTCGCCTCACCAAGCTCCAAAGGACCCATGACGAGAGCACGAGCTCGAGCTCTCGAGACCGAGGTGACTTCTCTCCTTAGTGAAATATCATATGACCCTCTCGAGACATGGCTACTACCTCAATCCGGAATGTTGTGCATGCTTAGGTACCAAGGAACCAACCTAGGAGAAGCTACAGCTCAAGATGGACCCCAAGAGCAAGAGGAAGAACTGCAGAGTCCAGGGGGAGCGGTACTACCGCTGGGAGCCAAGCGGTACTACCGCTCTCCATCCGGCCTACTTCCGCAAAACCCGACACACTCCAGGAATCGAACGGCGTCGGAGCGGTACTACCGCTCAAGATAAGCGGTACTATCACTGAAAGCGGTATTATCACTGAAAGCGGTATTATCACCACAAAGCGGTATTATCACTGAAAGCGGTACTACCGCCATGAAGCAACGGTACTACCGCCTCGCCACTGCGTAGCAGCGTGTCGGCCGAGGCCCATGTACTCTTTTCGCCTCTAACTTACCCCTTGGAGGTCCTAGACTATAAATAGACCTTCCCTCATCCTTTCTAGGGTTAGCTTTGGATTTGCTCATATTTCGTGTGAGAGCCTTTGCTCATCCACTTGGATACTTCTCCTTCGAGATCAGGACCTCTACGGAGAAGATCCCCAAGCGGATTCAAGACCCTCCTAGGGTGGACCCCATCAAGACCTCCTCATGGAGAAGAACGGCTACCCTTGTATCCTACCCTTTGTTGTCCTTGAATCTTGTGCCACTCTATGTGTTTGATAATCTAGCACTTGTGTGATCGTTTTCTTGTCGGTTGAGTGATCTCTCTCTCGTTCTCCCCGTGTTTTCCCTCGCGTTCTTCCGCTCGTTCTTCGTGTTCCTCGTAGGGATTCTCTCCAAGCGTGAAAGATCGTCAACCTAGGGTTCTGCCCTACATCACAATAGGTGCACAAGGTAGGAAGCCATACACAATTTCAAAAGGGCACATCTTAGTAGTAGAATGCAATGAACGATTATAAGCAAATTCAATATGAGGCAAGCATTCTTCCCACATTTTCTTATTATTCTTCAAAACAGCCCTAAGCATAGTAGACAATGTTCTATTGACTACTTCAGTTTGTCCATCAGTTTGGGGGTGACAAGTAGTACTAAAAAGCAGTTTAGTCCCCAACTTAGCCCATAAACATCTCCAAAAGTGGCTAAGAAATTTAGTATCACGATCTGAAACAATAGTATTTGGCACACCATGCAAGCGAATAATTTCACGAAAGAACAAATCAGCAACATTAACAAAGATCATCGCTTTTATGACATGGTATAAAGTGTGCCATTTTCTAGAATCTATCCACGACAACAAATATGCTATCCTCCCTTCTTTGTTCGAGGTAAACCTAAAACAAAGTCCATAGATATATCCTCCCAAGGAACACTAGGCACAGCAAAGGCATATATAAACCATGAGGATTGAGTCGTGACTTAGCTTTTTGACATGTAGTGCAGCGAGCTACAAAACGCTCAACATCCTGCCTCATCTTTGGCCAAAAGAAATGTGTAGCAAGTATATCCTCCGCCTTCTTTACGCCAAAGTGTCCCATTAATCCTCCTCCATGCGCCTCCTGCAACAACAAAAGACGAAACAGAGCTAGCAGGAATGCATAGCTTGTTAGCACGGAACACAAAACCATCATTAATAACGAACTTGTTCCATGTTCTTCCCTCTTTACAATTCTGCATTACATCTTTAAAATCAGCATCATGCACATATTGATCTTTGATGGTCTCCAAACCAAATATTTTGAAGTCAAGTTGTGAAAGCATAGTATATCGACGAGACAAAGCATCAAGAATAACATTTTCTTTACCCTTCTTGTGTTTAATGACATAAGGGAAAGTCTCAATGAATTCAACCCATTTAGCATGTCTACGATTCAGTTTAGCTTGACTTTTAATATGTTTCAAAGATTCATGATCAGAATGTATAACAAATTCTTTGGGCCATAAATAATGTTGCCATGTCTCTAAAGTCCGAACAAGAGCATATAATTCTTTGTCATAAGTAGAATAGTTCAGACTAGGCCCACTCAATTTCTCAGAAAAGTATGCAACAGGTTTGCCATCTTGTAATAACACACCTCCTAATCCAATTCCACTAGCATCACATTCAAGTCCAAAAGTCTTATTAAAGTCAGGAAGTTGGAGTAAAGGAGCATGTGTCAACTTATCTTTCAATACCGTGAAGGCTTCTTCCTGTGCGGTACCCCAAACAAAAGGCACATCCTTCTTTGTAAGCTCATTGAGAGGAGCAGCAATGGTGCTAAAGTCTCTCACAAAACGCCTATAGAAACCAGCGAGTCCAAGAAAACTCCTCACTTGTGTGACCGTTTTGGGCTGCGGCCAACTCTCAATAGCTTCAATCTTGGCTTTATCAACTTCAATTCCTGTGGAGTAACAACATAGCCAAGAAAAGATACTCGGTCGGTGCAAAAGGTGCACTTCCCAAGGTTACCAAACAAACGTGCATCACGTAGAGCATTAAAAACAGCACGTAAATGTTCCAAATGTTCTTCCAAAGATTTGCTATAAATCAGTATATCATCAAAGTAAACTACCACAAATCGTCCAATGAAAGCACGTAAAACTTCGTTCATTAATCTCATGAAAGTACTAGGTGCATTAGTTAACCCAAAAGGCATGACTAACCACTCATATAATCCAAACTTAGTTTTAAATGATGTTTTCCATTCATCTCCCAATTTCATACGAATTTGATGGTATCCACTACGCAAATCAACTTTGGAGAATATTGTAGAGCCACTTAATTCATCAAGCATATCATCTAGCCTAGCAATAAGATGACGATAACGAATAGTAATATTATTAATGCCTCTACAATCAACACACATACGCCGACGCACCATCCTTTTTAGGCACTAGTATAATAGGAACAGCACAAGGACTAAGAGATTCGCAGATATAACCTTTGTCGAGCAGCTCCTGTACTTGACGATAATCTCCTTCGCCTCCTCCGGATTGGTACGGTATGGTGCACGGTTGGTAGCGATGCACCGGAATTAAGTCAATTTGATGCTCAATCCTCGAATAGGTGGTAATCCTGGTGGCACGCCTTGTGGGAAGACGTCAACTCCTGCAAAATGTTAGTGACAGCAGGGGCAAAGAGGAAGGCACGTCCTCGAATGAAAATAATGCCTCTTTGCACACAAAAGCATAGCAAAGAGATTTGCTAGAATCTAGCTCATCAATATCAGATTTGGTGGCAAATAAACATGCACTTTTCAGTTTAATTTCGAAGCAACATTAGATGGTTTATTATTAGACTTCATTTGTTGCTCAAATTCTTTTGCCACAATCTGATTTTCACTCTTATTTTTCTCCTGTTTTGCTTTATTAGCTCTATTAATATCATCTTTCAAAATGGAATCAGAGTCATAGGAAGCAAAGTAATATTTTTATCCTTGTGAACAAGAGTATACTGGTTGTTTCTACCATGGTGTACAAATTTTTATCAAATTGCCATGGTCTACCAAGTAATAAGGAACATGCTTGCATAGGTACCACATCACAATCAACATAATCAGCATATGTAGAGATACTAAAATGAACACGAACAGTACGTGTTACCTTAACCTTGCCGCTGTTGTTGAACCATTGGATGTAGTAAGGATGTGGATGTGGTCTTGTGGTGAGAGAAAGCTTCTCCACCATATCCATGCTAGCCAAGTTGTTGCAGCTCCCTCCATCTATGATGACGCGAATAGAACGTTCCTTCACAACTCACATGTTTATTTGCCACCAAATCTGATATTGATGAGCTAGATTCTAGCAAATCTGTTTGCTATGCTTTTCTGTGCAAAGAGGCATTATTTTCATTCGAGGACGTGCCTTCCTCTTTGCCCCCTGTTGTCACTAACATTTTGCAGGAGTTCGCTGATGATAGACGCAAAGGTGTCCCGTCTTTCGATGAGATGATAACTATCGATTTGGTGGAGACGACTTTGACGATCCGACTACAAACGTGCACGACGTTATGCCTTAGCAATCGCTAAACCAATCTCCCGAGGTTACCGACGATGCGGAAGCACGATCAGCGACCACGAAGGTCTATTCCTGCACGCAATCGAAGAACAAGCAAGAATATGATAATGCAATCTGAATATTGCGAATATATATGAAGTATTGATAAACGTGGGGATCCGTAAGCGGTCTTGGCCTGGTCGTTGGACACAAACGAAGCACACGGTTGCAATGGCTAACTTTAACTAAACAAATCCCAAGGAAAAAGCTACTAGATGGATCTACTTATATAGGAGCAAGGGGTGGCGGCCAAGGAGGTGGGAGGACGTCCCAAGGCAGCCTAAAACTAACCCTAGGTCGTACAAGGCCAATGGGCCCAAGCGGAGGTGACGTAACACCTTTGGACTTGTAGTTTGACTCGGATTCTGCTGCAAATCAGATTGTTTCGTCTATAACTCAACGCTCGGACGGATTTTAAGGTGATTCAATTGGGTTGGAAAATGCACGAAATCTATTTTCCAACAAAAAGAATCAACCAATTTGGAGTCCGTATGAAAAAGTTATAGACGTTTTGAGTCGTATGTCTGCATGCAGTCCGAATCTGAGTCCGTAACGTGAGAGACTTGGACTCTATCTTCTTGGGCCAAAAGTGATAGAGGCAAAGGTGTCCCGCCTTCGATGAGATGTGGTTTTCGCTTTGGAGGAAGTCGACTTTGACGATCCGACTACAACGTCTTGAGGACGTCGCGCCTTAGCAATCGCTAAACCAACTCCGAGAGGTTATTGACCACGCCGAGCACGATCAACTCCGACCACGAGGGTCTGCTTCCTGCGAGCAAACGAAGAACAAGCAAGAAACTGAGATTGCAATCTGGATATTGCGAATATAAGATGAAAGCTTTATTGATCAAAGGTGGGGTTCTGTGACGCCTTTGTCTGGTCGTTGAACACAAACGAAGTACGCGAAGTTGCAGCTATGGCGAACTTTTAATCTAAACAAAACCCAAGGTCTAAACGGTGCCCTAAGGGCTGTATATATGGAGGAAGAGGGGGGGAATTTCGTGGCCCTTGGTGGAGGGGTCCGAAATCAACCCTAACTCTTGTTTCCCCACACATACGGACTCTAAAACAGCCTATACTTAAGTATTTCGAAATTACATGGGCCTGGCCCACTAATAAGGTGACGCAGCACCTAGAATAGCCTCGGAACGACATTTATGAAGTAGCATCTTGTATATTTCGTCCAAGGCTTCATGCATCCATTATGGTGGCTTCAAAGTCCTGAAATCATCACTTGTAACTCCGTTCTTGTTCCCTTTAGCATGGCATTATCTCCATACTTGTTCTTGCTCCAATGTCCATCCTTCTCCAAGCTAGGGCCTTCATTTGTAAGCAAAACAAATGTATCCAATTTAGGCAGCATCATATTCTCATGAACATTAGAATCATTACCAAGAAACGAAAGTACCTGATAATTTAATTGGCGTGCGCGAGCTCTAGTAATTGGTCCAGTATATATAGCAGTAGGGGCTGTGGGTGTAACAATGGTATTGATGTCCTCATCAAAAAGTGACGTGAGAGAACTTTTTGAACAGCAGGTAAACATCTCTTTCTCCCTTATCTTCATATGTGGATTGTACAAATGTCCCATACACCTGCAATTAGACATGGCACAAAAGTTTGTGAAGTATTTTTGTCCTGGATAACATAAATATATTATTGAATAGTTTGCACTAGAAATCACCTGAGAAATATGCATGTATGCAATATTTTTGGTCTCATCCAAGGTAGTCATGTCCTCATCATCCTCCCCTTCTTGAAAACAAAGCCGTCCTCGGCGTTGTTTAATCTGAAATGTGGCTAACAAAAGAGACAAGGTGTACATGTTGTATATGTATACGTCATGCATTTTTACTTCCCTTGATTTTTGCATATATGACACATGAATAGATGAGTAACTTGCATAGTTCATAAAATCTAAAGCCAACAAATTAGCACAAGAACTAGAAGGCTTGAAAATACTGCAACTCAGTTTGCACATATAAGTGAAGCTCTTATTTATTTCAAGAGATTGACAATGTTCATCATTAAACCATCCCAACATTGGTGAATAAACCTTATTTGAATCAAATTTACATGCTACAACATGCTTAGATAAGCAAACATGCCATGAGTCATTCGACACGAATCATCACCAAGATTAGAGGTCGATCAAAATGATTAAACATTGATTCTTTTGCATCAATAGTTAATTCAATGGGTGCTCTCAAAATTGTTGGTATTTCAGTTGTTTGATCACATGGCAAAGTCAAATTATCAATATAATCCTCTAAAATAGGTGGTGTGATCAAAGTAGTGGGTAGCTCAACACATGATGTATTCAAGTTAACTAGGCATGCATCATTCTCATGTAAAAGTGGAAAATCTGTACCTTTGTCATTACCTCTTATAGTCAACTCAGATGATGCAGCACTCTCGATGGTGATGTGTCACATGGTGGACATGATGTAGTCCTCGCAACAACGGATGTGGTTGTCATAGTACGCCTAGTAGTTGAATAAACATCTGTATCAACAGTTGGAATGTGCACCGTGCTTGTTCTCCTTGTGGGCAACACGTCGTTTTATTTCCTGTTCAGCTTTGCAAGCAAGACGAAACAAATGGTCCATAGGATAACACTCTTCATGAATTAGTATCTCCTGAATATTATGGTTTAATCCTCCCAAAATCTATCCATAAAATCTTCTTCACTTTCTTCTAAAATGAGTGCAACAAGGTAGTTTGTAAATCATCATAATATTTTGTTACGGTGTCACTACCTTGTTTTAAATGTTCCAGTTTTTTAATCATGCCACAGTATAATAAACATCGATTTAATCTATCTCTCATGACATGTTTTAAATCATCCCAAGTATTAGGTACATAATCAGGTGTAACCGACAATATTCACTCCACCAAACTAGAGCATAACCAGTGAAAGAACCAACCGCAACCATAACTTTTTTACGTTCATCAAAATTATGGGAAGCAAATATATTATTTATGTCTAACTCCCATTCAATATATAAAGGAGGTCTAAAACGGCCATTAAATGGTGGTATAGAAACATGAACCTGATCATGTGCATTTGGATGTTTGTGCACCTCTCGTGACGGTTGTGGTATTTGCATAGGCGGTGGCATGTCTCCCGCGATCGACAAAGCCCATGAATTGACTCTGGATCCTGTCATGATTAGTAGAACAAGAAACAAAATCCAAAAATAATGTTCCTATAACTACTAGGATGTGGTGGTAAAACGCTCACAAGAAAGCAAATATCAATGTCTTACAAGTTCTTACCATGCAGCGGGCGGTGATCGGCAACCAGCGGTGTCAAGTAACTCGAATATTGAGTAAAGCGATTGCTGGGGAGCGTATATATACACGGTGTAGAAATATGTGGAGCTGGGTTGGCTATATATGGTAGCAAAAGATTAGCAATAATCAATTCAAAGATGCAATGTTGAATAAACGCTCAACGACGGTATCAGTGCTGGTCCTAGGCTAGACCGGACTAGAGACGCGAGCCTAGAACACTAATGAGGTCACGGCATAGCACAACTAGCATCAATGAAGGATACTAAGTAGCTCTTGACAGCAAGATATAAGTGAAGATCACAACGGCAGTGAAGATAATGATGAAAACAACTGCCAAGCAGGACATACAACAACTCTCTCTCCAACTTTCCTCTTGAAAAGTTTGAGCCAATTTTCTGATAAATTCTTTCAAAGAATGCTACTAACTCAAGCTTTCCAATGCAAAAAGAATCACTCAATTCGAGTTGATATGAGGAGTCAAAGAATTCTAAAACTGGCCTGAAAAATTGGAACAAGCTGTGTGCACGAACTTCAGAGGGCAAAACACCTATTTAGAAGCCGATTTGGAGGTGTCAAATATTGAACTAGCTTCTGCAACTATTTAGATGCGCCTCGTCTCTAGCTTTAATTTGAGTACTCACGGAGTCAAAATGGACTTCGTATGAGGAAGATACACCTGTTTTACTGAACAGTGCGCAAAACAGATTCCAATCCGAATTCAGGTACGAGATTGATTCTAGATAGATCCGGTTTTTTTCCTCTTTTTTTTTCTCACGCTTTTTTTTCTTTTTCTTCTCTCTCTTTTTCTTTTTTTTTCCTTTTTTCTCTCTTTTTTTTTCTCTATCTTTTTTTCTCCCTCTTTCCAAGACAAACTGGATAAGATGCAGATTGGATCAAAGCGAAGATGTGAACGATCTCAACTATGGTTATGACAATGAACGGTGGGTAGCACGTGGTGGAAATTGATGGATGGATGGTGATCAACGGAAGGGATAACGATGCAGCGCGCGTGACTAATGTGAACAGAACTCAAACTCTAAACGAACTAGACACTAAGACCAGCAACTCGACACGACGATGCAACCGATAATTCAATAATGCAAACAATGAAAAGAAAACTGCAAAGGCTCAGACTGGCTTGGACAAAGGATGAATAGATCTAACTTTTTTTTGTGGCTTTTTCTTGGACAATAGGTAAGAAAATAAATCTAATCTAGGGATAATTGGAAATTCTCACCGAGTAACCTGAAAACTGATACCACTTGATAGAGGCGAGGGTGTCCTGATCTTTCGATGAGATGATAACTCTCGATTTGGTGGAGTCGACTTTGACGATCCGACTACAAACGTGCACGACGTTGCGCCTTAGCAATCGCTAAACCATTCTCCTTAGGTTACTGACGATGCCGGAAGCACGATCAGCCTGACCACGAAGGTCTATTCCTGCAAGCAATCGAAGAACGAGCAAGAATATGATAAAGCAATCTGAATATTGCAAATATATATGAAGTATTGATAATGGTGGGGATCCGTAAGCGGTCTTGGTCTGGTCGTTGGACACAAACGAAGTACGAAGTTGCAATGGCTAACTTTAACTAAAAAATCCCAAGGAAAAAGCTACTAGATGGATCTACTTATATAGGAGCAAGGGTGGCGGCCAAGGAGGTGGGAGGACGTCCCAAGGCAGCCTAAAACTAACCCTGGGTCGTACAAGGCCAATGGGCCCAAGCGGAGGTGACGTAACACCTTTGGACTTGTAGTTTGACTCGGATTCTGCTGCAGCATCAGATTGTTTCGTCTATAACTCAACGCTCCGGACGGATTTTAAGGTGATTCAATTGGGTTGGAAAATGCACGAAATCTATTTTCCAACAAAAAAGAATCAACCAATTTGGAGTCCGTATGAAAAGTTATAGACGTTTTGAGTCAGGTATGTTTGTGCAGTCCGAATCTGAGTCCAGAACGTGAGAGACTTGGACTCTATCTTCTCTTGGGCCAAAAGTAACGTGAGAGAACTTTTTGAACAGCAGGTAAACATCTCTTTCTCCCTTATCTTCATATGTGGATTGTACAAATGTCCCATACACCTGCAATTAGACAAAACACAAAAGTATGTGAAGTATTTTTGTTCTGGATAACATAAATATATTATTGAATAGTTTGCACTAGAAATCACCTGAGAAATATGCATGTATGCAATATTTTTGGTCTCATCCAAGGTAGTCATGTCCTCATCAGCTGTTTTGAAGAATAATAAGAAAATGTGGGAAGAATGCTTGCCTCATATTGAATTTGCTTATAATCGTTCATTGCATTCTACTACTAAGATGTGCCCTTTTGAAATTGTGTATGGCTTCCTACCTCGTGCACCTATTGATTTGTTGCCTCTTCCATCTTCGGAGAAGGTTAATTTTGATGCTAAAGAACGTGCTGAATTGATTTTAAAAGTGCATGAGATAACTAAGGAAAACATTGAGCGTATGAATGCTAAATATAAACTTGCTGGAGATAAGGGTAGAAAACATGTTGTCTTTGCACCTGGAGATCTTGTTTGGTTACATTTGCGTAAGGATAGGTTTCCTAATTTGCACAAATCAAAGCTAATGCCACGTGCTGATGGTCCATTTAAGGTGTTAGAGAAAATAAATGATAATGCATATAAACTTGAGCTGCCTGCAGATTTTGGGGTTAGTCCCACTTTTAACATTGCAGATTTGAAGCCTTATTTGGGTGAGGAATATGAGCTTCCGTCGAGGACGACTTCATTTCAAGAAGGGGAGGATGATGAGGACATCAATACCATTGTTACACCCACAGCCCCTACTGCTACATATACTGGACCAATTACTAGAGCTCGCGCACGCCAATTAAATTATCAGGTACTTTTGTTTCTTGGTAATGATTCTAATGTTCATGAGAATATGATGCTGCCTAAATTGGATACATTTGTTTTGCTTACAAATGAAGGCCCTAGCTTGGAGAAGGATGGACATTGGAGCAAGAACAAGCATGGAGATAATGCCATGCGCAAGGAGAACAAGAACGGAGTTACAAGTGATGATTCCAGGACTTTGAAGCCACCCTAATGAGTGCATGAGGCCTTGGACGAAATATACAAGATGCCACTTCATAATATTCGTCCATAGGCTATTCTAGGTGCTGCGTCACCTTATTATTGGGCCAGGCCCATGTAATTTCGAAATACTTAAGTATAGGCTGTTTTAGAGTCCGTATGTGTGGGGAAACAAGAGTTAGGGTTGATTTCGACCCCTCCACCAAGGGCCACGAAATTCCCCCTCTTCCTCCATATATACAGCCCTTAGGGCACCGTTTAGACCTTGGGTTTTGATTAGATTAAAAGTTCGCCATAGCTGCAACTTCGCGTTTCGCTTGTGTTCAACGACTGCATAAAGGCGCCACAGAACCCCACCTTGATCAATAAAGCTTTCATCTTATATTCGCAATATCCAGATTGCAATCTCAGTTTCTTGCTTGTTCTTCGCTTGCTCGCAGGAAACAGGCCCTCGTGGTCGGTTGATCGTGTTCCGGCGTGGTCAATAACCCTCGGAAGTTGGTTTAGCGATTGCTAAGGCGCGACGTCTCGCAAGTTCGTAGTCGGATCGTCAAGGTCGACTCCCACAGAAACGATAGCCACCATCTCATCGAAACATCGGGACACCTTTGCCTCTATCACCATGTCTTCTTACTGTTGATTGCCTTGCCATGCCATGTATTGCTCTGTGGTGAGTGGTTCAAGCTCACCAACATGCCTACTTATTGTTGTTCCTGCCATGTATGAATCTGTAATATAGCTTGCCATGTTTACATGGGTGCCATCATATCTTATGATCCCTTTTGGCTCATGGTCAGTAAAGGACTTTTGTTATATGCTTTGAGTAGATTCATGCCATGCCTTTGTTCGCCATTATAAGTTCCTGTAGCATGTTGTTTGATAGCTCTAAACATTGCAACCTGATGTTATTTTCTGCTAAGTATGAAACTGTTATTAATTGCAATCTTGCCATGTCATTTTGAGCATGTTCTAGTTGTTTCTGGAGATAGCTCAGTGTTCATATTTTGTAATGCTTTACCTGTACATCATGCCCATGTCTTTTGTTTTCATGTTGAGATGTTGTAGCTTGTTGTTTTGGTGCTTGCAATATGTCTAGTTGCTGTTTTGGACAGCTTGTCCTTTAAACTTGTATAGAGTGTATGTGTTGAACCGTTGCTCCGTTTTGAGTGTGCTCTATATGAAACTTGCTTGATTTTGCATGTAGCTTCATATTATCATGTTGCATCCTTGTTTTGAGGTGTTTGCTTGATGTTTGGGTGCATTTTGCATCAATGCCATGCTTATCTTGTTTTGCTCATATCTTCTAGGCCGAAGCTCCGAATTAAATGAACTTTATATGTAACTTGACTAGAATTTCGTGTAGATCATCGTGGTGCATCTTAACTTGCTGTTTAACAACTTGAACATAAGGGTTACTCAGATCTGGACCAATTTTGAAATTTGCATATGAGGACTTACCGGAATTGTTATATGTTGTTCCCGGCCTCATTTAAACTTGCCTTGATGTGTTGCTCTTGTTTGCATCATCTTTTGCCATGAGTAGCTTCATGTAGCTTTGTCATGCATCATGCCTGTTATGCATCATGTCTTGTCTATGTGTGGTGTGTTTACTATGTCGTGTGCTTCTTCTTGTTAGTTCCTGTTTCGTTGCGATCGTGAGGATTCGTTCGTCTACGCTTGGTTCGGCTTCATCCGTTCATCATCTTCATGGACTCGTTCTTCTTCCTTGCGGGATTTCAGGCAAGATGACCTCTACCCTGGATCTCACTACTATCATTGCTATGCTAGTTGCTTCGTTCTATCGCTATGCTGCGCTACCTATTACCTGTTTATCAAGCCATCCCAAATTGCCATGTCAGCCTATAACCTTTTGCACCCTTCCTAGCAAACCGTTGTTTGGCTATGTTACCGCTTTGCTCAGCCCTCTTATAGCGTTGTTAGTTGCAGGTGAAGATGAAGTTTGTTCCTTGTTGAACATGGAGATGTTGTTCCTTGTTGGAACATGTTTACTTGTTGGGATATCACAATATATCTTATTTAATTAATGCATCTATATACTTGGTAAAGGGTGGAAGGCTCGGCCTTATGCCTGTGTTTTGTTCCACTCTTGCCGCCCTAGTTTCCGTCATATCGGTATTATGTTCCCGGATTTTTGCGTCCCTAACGCGGTCGGGTGATTTATGGGACCCCTTGACAGTTCGCTTTGAATAAGACTCCTCCAAAGAAGGCCCAACATTGGTTTTACCATTTGCCTCACCTAGCCCTTTTTCCCTTGGGTTTCGAAGCCCAAGGGTCATCTTTATTTTAGCCCCCCGGGCCAAGGCTTCTCTAAGTGCTGGCCTGAACCGAGTAGATCATGGGCCCCTCGTGGCAACTCGAGGTTTGGTTTTACTCGTAGGATGTCTCATCCGTGTTGCCTCGAGAACGAGATATGTGCAGCTCCTATCGGGATTGTCGGCGATCGGGCGGCTTTGCTGGTCTTGTTTTATTGTTTGTCGAAATGTCTTGTAGCCGGATTCCGAGACTGATCGGGTTTTCCGGGAGAAGGAATATCCTTCGTTGATCGCGAGAGCTTATCATGGGCTAAGTTGGGACACCCCTGCAGGTATAAACTTTCGAGAGCCGTGCCCGCGGTTATGTGGCGATGGGAATTTGTTGATATCCGGTTGTAGTAAACTTGAAGCAAACTCTTCTAAAATAAACCAACCGTAGCGTAACTGTGAGTGTCTCTTTTCGGGTTGATCGAGAGGAGAACACAGTTTACGGGTTATGTTTGACGTAAGTAGGAGTTCGGGATCACTTCTTGATCATTACTAGTTGACGATCGTTCCTTTGTTTCTCTTCTCGCCTCATTTGCGTATGTTAGCCAACATATATGCTTAGCCGCTGCTGCAACCTCACCACTTTACCCTTCCTTTCCCTTTAAGCTTTGCTAGTCTTGATACCCATGGTAATGGGATTGCTGAGTCCTCGTGGCTCACAGATTACTACACCACCGATTGCAGGTGTACAGGTTATGCGATGATCATGACGCGAGAGCGATGTCTACTTGTAGTGGAGTTCTTCTTCCGCTTCTTCTTCGATCGGGGATAGGTTCCGTGTCGGCAGCCTGGGCTAGCGGTGGTGGATGTCGTTTGAGTTTCTGTTTATGTTTCATCCGTAGTCGGATGTTGATCTCTTGTATATGATGTTGATGTATTCTTGTGGCATTTGTGCCTTATGTATGTATCCCACTATTATGTAATGTTGATGTAATGATATCCACCTTGCAAAAGCGTTTCAATATGCGGGTCTATCCTTGGTGGGACCTTCGAGTTCCTTTTGGATAGGGTCGCATATTGGGCGTGACAACTTGCCCCATGTGTTTAGACATTTCGCTATATTTGGTGTTGTGAATGATTCCTATGCATACCATAGACCATTTATTGAGCACTTTATGCATGCTTGCTATAACCTTGAGGTACATGCTTGTTCACTTATCACATATATTTGCATCTCGACCTCCCATTTGCATGCTTGTTTCCATGATGTACTTGCTTGTGCTAAACTTATATGCTCAAATGCCATGCCACACTTCTTTGTCAAACCATATGCTATGCTTGATGACAACACTTGTTGGGTGAATCACCTCTTGAATGCTTGGTTTTGCTCTTACGCCAACCACATTTGTTTTTCCAAGTGCTTGTTATCTTTGCTCCTTTTGAAGGAATTACAAGACGGTGCGACACTGGAGAGTTCCCATTTGGAACTACAAGATGATCAATGCTTCGTGATCGTCCACTTCAACACGACGCCATCATCTCTTTCCCATGGTGATTTGGATTTTGATCCGAGGTCGGATCTTTCCCAAGGGGGAGGGGATGATGCGGAGCATCCTATGGACATCACCATGTCAAGAGTCCATTTGGCAAGTGACACGTGCCACATCTACTTCATGCATACAAAGGTGAATCATCTCCTTTACACGTGTTCACTTGTACCCTTCGAAGATGGTATACTACTTGACCCCTCTCTCGTGTGCATACTTAGGTGTGAGCGGAGCTACACATTCATCATGGAGGAGTCCAAGCGCAAGAGAACAACTACACCATCCAAGACGTAAGCACGAAGCGGAGAAGGAAGCGCCAAGAAGAAGGCAGCGGCTCTCAGGCGACCCGTGCGCACGGGCCCCTCCGACCCGTGCCCACGGGCCTCCCAGTCAAGGCGGTCCTGAAGACCCGTGCGCGACGGGCGTGTACTGCTCCCACAGGCCTCACGGACCCCGTCTTGCGCACGGGCTCATGCGCCAGGTCTTTGGATACCCCGCAAGCACGGCTCCACTTACCCGTGCGCATGCAGTCCCCCTCAGGATGTTGCGGGCTTTGCCCTTGTTTTACCATTTCGCCCCCACTTATCCCTCTCTTTGCCTAGGACTATATATACTCCTTCATCTCCTCCATTTAGACTTAGCTAAGGATAGATCTAAACACTAGAGCTTAGCTCATGTACCTCCCCTTGTGGGATTTCTCTTGAGAGAGAGACTCTCCATTGGAGTTCAAGGCCTCCATTGGAGAAGATCCCTAGGGATTCAAGACCCCCTTCGTGGGAAGATCCTTCTAGGATTCAAGCCCTCATCTCCTTCATAGGATTTGGGATGAACTCTACCATGTATCTTATTTCCCTTTGATTGTTCATGTACCTTGTGGATCTTATGTGTTTGTTGGTCTAGTGGATGTGTGATTGGACTTGTTCTTGAGTGTTCCTCTTGTTTTCCCTCTTGTGTTCATCTTGTTCTTGGACATTCCCCCTCCAATTCGTGAAAGATCTCCCCATAGGGTTCCACCCTACATCATCACTCATAGCATATGACAAGTTCAATGGATTGTCAAACATGAAGTGACCAATAGAATTTTCACAAGATATCCTATGAAGCATAGCATCACAACTAGGCAACTCAACATTCTCATCATCATATTCATCATAAATAGGTAAGTCAAGACATGAAGAAGTCGCACTAGCATGAAGCATGGGAATAGGAGGGTCAACATCATGGGAGCAATAGATGGTAAGAGAGTCCACTAGTGGGACAAGAGAAGCACCATCACCTATGTTACCTTTGGAGCATCGCTCATGTGTTGTAGGTGAGGTGTTGAAGATTGTCTCGTTATCATCTTCATCTTGATGGAACCATGTGGGGGGTGCAACATCTTCCACCATGGCCATCGGTTTTCCCATTGGAGGGATGGATTCGTCGAGGATAGGCATATCGTTATGTAGGAGACCTAGCACCAAAGGAGAAAACACACTCGGAGTAGAGGGTAAGTCATTAGAAATCATAGTGGCCTCACATGCCGTGTCAACTACCTCACTCACTAAGTGTTGTGGTTCACTCCCTCCCTCAAGGATGCTCTCACTCATATGGTTGGTGGAGTCACGCAAATGGCTCTCAACCTCACATAGGATGTGTTGCATGCTCTCATGTGTGGGTCTAGTGGTGGTCACACTCATCCTCTCATAGGAAATGCTCTCAATGTCACATATGGTGGAGGCACTCATCTCTCTCATGGGGTGGTGGCTCTCCTCACATGACAAATGGGGCATCTCGACATATGTGTGTGTCGGAGAGATGTTGGTGCAAATGTCTCCATGCTCAATTCCTATCGCCGTGGTTGAAGGGGATGACCCTTGCTCGACCTTCTTGTCACCGTCTTGGTGTGGGAGGCCCATATGATGTGGCACCTCGTAGCTCGTCTCCATGACCGAAGGGAGTTTCCCATGCTCGGCCATCTTCCTTGGGGGGCTTCCGAAGATGGAAGTGTCACCCTCGCTCGTAGGTAGTCGCCTTGGACTTGATGAAGTTGATGTAGGCATACACGTGGGAAGTAGGCGAAGATGCTGTACGTCCAAAGGCGAAGATGCCTTGCGAACACTTGGTGAAGATGTTGAAGTGGGTGATGTAGCCGTAGCGCCGTCTTGGTGGTGTTCGTCCCGCGGTCTTCTTTTGTGCTCTTGAAGCTTGGACTTGGCGTGAAGTAGGGCTTGTTGGGACTTGTGCATTTGCGCTTGTGGAGCATCTTCATGATGATGATATCGTTGTCGTGCTTGAGCTCGTAGAAGATGTCGTTCGTCGTCGTCGTGCACATGATGCTTGGAGGTGACTTGCCCTTCATGACGATGTTGATCACGAATGTGATGGTGGTCGCCATGTCGATGTGGACGAGGACGATTTGAACTTGCATCGTGTCCGCGCTTGTAAGTGCATCTAGTGCCCCTTAGTGATTTTGGTGTATTGAAGACTTATAGGTTAAGTAACTAATGCGTTTGTGAGTGTACACAGGTCTATAAGTCTATGAGGAGTTTGATATTTACAGAGAAAGTCGACCCCTAAAAATGAAGTTCCTCAACTGAAGACTTTGATATTCTGAAGACTTTGAAAGTGAAGAAATTGGTGTGACCTTGAAGACTTGGTATTTGTTTGAGGAACATGAAGCGTGAAGACTTTTGTTTTCATAGTTTCATTTTCTCTTTCTTGAGTCATAGGAAACACCGTACTGTTAAAGGGGGTCGAGGAAATACTAAGGAAAAATTTCCATGTGATGCTCAACTCAAAATCCTACACCTACCGATCCCTTCGAGTGAAGCTTTTGAAATCTCATACAGCTTCACCAATTTCTTCATGATAGAGACGAAGCTCTTACGTCGCCGAGGAATTTGTTCGATCGAGGAGTTAGGAATTCGCCATCTGAATTGCCTACACAAAGGAGGAACATGATAGCCCCGAGGAATTTGATGTTCAAATTTCCGACCGTTCTTTGTCTTCTTGCTACCGCTGTCCCAAATATCTTATCCACCTAACGGTCATATCATTGAAGGGCATTTATGTCTTATCATGTCGGGCTGCTCCTAGGCTATAAATAGCCGCCTCTACAACCACTAGTTGGTTGGCTGCTCGAGAGAACTTGACACTTGTCATTTGAGAGCAACCCATCCTCCGAGGAATTTGAGCGAAAATCATCAAGTGAGGAAAACCCAAAACCAAACCCCTACAAACCCAAAGTGATTGAGCATCATCAAGAAATTGATCCTGCGTGGATCCGACGCTTGTTAGCTTTGAAGACTGTGCTTCTTCCAGACGGTTAGGCGTCAAGGTCTAGAGCATCCAAGAGGAATTGTGGATCGCCGAGTGACCAAGTATGTGAAGGTTTGGAAGTCGCTCAAGACTTACCACGAGTGATTGGACGAGGTCTGCGTGACCTTAGTTCAAGGAGAATACGGTGAGGACTTGGTGTCCCGAGCTGCGTGCTCGATGATCGGGTGTCCGGACTGTGTGTCCTCGAGTTTAAATACTCACCGCTCCAACCAGACGTATAACCGAGACAGCAGTTGGAACTGGTCTACCAAATCATTGTCTTCACCGACCTAATCGGTTCTATTTCCTCAACCCTTTCATTTCCTCATTCTTGTGTTGGGTGTTTGTTCATATCTGTGTTTGAAGACTTTGATCAAGACTTTCTCAATTTCCTCGCCCAATTTCTTCATCTGTTTGTCTTCATCTTGTGTTATCCTGTGATTACGCTTTCAGACTCTGTGATTGTCTTCATTTCATCATGATGACTATGCTTGTAATCTGCTATGCTTACTTCGAGTACTTATTCCGCTGCAAGTAGTTCTTCGCTAAGGAATTTCCTCACCGCAAATTCCTCGATGAAGAATTCATAAAATCGCCTATTCACCCCCTCTAGTCGATATAACGACTTTCAATTGGTATCGAGCAAGGTACTCCTTGTTCGTGTGATTTTGGTTTAACCACCGGAGTTTTAGTTATGTCGACCGCAGTATGATCAAGGTCTCAGCAGGTGTCCTACCTTGATGGGACGGACTACCCCTCATCGGAAGAACAAAATGCGAATGCATCTTGAAGCAATTGATAACGATCTACGGTATGTTGTGACAAAGGTGTTTCCTCACCACACCTTCTCTGAATGATGCTGATGTGAAGAGATTCAAGCAACTCGATTCTCAAGCGAAGAATATCATATGTGGCCATCTGAGCAAAGGTCAATATGGAAGAGTGAGTGCTTTGGAATCTGCCAAACTCATCTGGGACAGGCTGTCCAAAGTAAATGAAGGCGTCTCAACTCAGCGTGACTCTCGAGTCGATGTTCTTCGGAATCTCTTCAACCGCTTCAAAAGACTCGACAACGAAAATGTTCAACAAACCTTCGATCGCCTCACTGACATCTCAAATGAGCTTCAAGCACTGGGTGCCACTGACATCACCGACCATGAGGTGGTGAAGAAATTGCTAAGATCGCTTGATTCCTCATTTGATACTCTGGCACTGATGATACAAGAACGAGCTGACTACAAGTCTCTTGATCCTGCCGATATCCTCGAAGGCTAAATACTCACGAGTTCCACTTGTCAAAAGAGAGATCTCTATGGTTACGCTATGGAAAACACGTGCCACAAGGCCAAGGCTGTGTCCGAATCGAGAGTGAAGACTCGTAGTAGCCTTGGAGATCCTGAAGAATTTGGCCAGAGCTAGCACTGCTCGTGAAGAAATTCCAGAAATTCTCAAGACGTGGTCGCTTTGGAAAATCCTCAAGAAGCAAAGATTCCTCATCTAGTGACTATAAGAGAAGACTTTGTCACAAATGCAAGAAACCTGGTCACTATATTCAAGATTGTCCTCGATGGGAAAAGGAATTAAGGAAGAAGAAACACAAGGATTACAGCTTACGATGACGAAAGAAGAAGAAGAAATCATCGAAATCTTCATCATCAAAATCCTCAAAACCTTCTTCTCACAAGAAGAGCAGCTCCAAAAAGGCTCGGGCATTCATTGGCAAGGAAATGGACTCGAAGCTGAATCGAGGAAAATGAGGAAGAGGAGGAGTCCAAGAATCCGAATCTGGTGTGGCTAGTCCGCTCTTGCTATCGCTTATGTTAGCAAGTCCATCTTCAACATCAAGAAACTGACTCACCGACAAGCCCGATGAGGAAAATGATGACTACGCCCCACCTATTGCTTCATGGCAAAAGGTGCCAAGGTACTCAATTTCACCTCCTCTGAATCTAGTGAAAATGAATCGATGAGGATCTCAAGCCCAGCTACTCTAAACTTGCTAAGATTGCTATAAAACAACAAAGGGCTTTTGAAAAGGTTCAAAACATGCTAGATAAGAGTGATGATATGTTAGGTGAAGAAATGGATCGCACTCAAGCCCGATCAAAATCTTCAAAACTTCAGCCTAGGCTTGATAGCCTTCAAGGTCATCATAACACTCTCTTATCTCGATCATGAGAAACTTTCTTATGAATTTCTTCAAAGAAAGCAAGATCTTGAGAAGCTAAGAGCGAGTTATGAAGATCTTCGAAGGAGCGCGATTCATTACTTGCTCAACAAATCAGCGCTTCTCAAGAAGAATTTGTTCCTCCATGCTTAAAGTGCATTGAACGTGAATCGCTAATTCTTCACCGAATGTTCAAATGCTTCAATTGTTACAAATTCTTCACCTGCCTCTGCTATCACTAATTCCTCATCCGAGGACATTGCTAGTATCACTTACGATGCAGATCGAAGGAATTGTACATGACAGGCATGTACAAAAGCCTCAAAGGGCATCGACTCTTTGTGATGTGCTTAAAAGCATATCCTCAACAGAACCCTAGGAAAGAGGGTATTGCCTTTGAGAGGAAACTCAATGTCGATGGAACATACTTGAAGCCTAAGCAAGATCCCAAAACCTCATGGGTTGTCGCAAAGGGACCTCCAGCTTGATCCATCTACCTTATCTGGCTTCACATGCGAATTTCCTCATTCTCACGATGAGTCATTTGACTCAACTATAAACTGTTCAAAAATCAGAATGGTGAAGTATTTGCTAGCTATGTTGGCACTAATCGCAGAACGGTTCCCCTATGAAGAAAATCTGGGTTCCCAAGAAGTGCCTTGAAAGTCTTCAGGTGAATGTCCTCATGACACCACCTGTGAAGAATAGGAACCCCAGATCAAATTCTTCATATGGACCAAATTCTTCATATGGATCCAAGTCCTCATACGGACCAAATTCCTCACGAGGATCAAATTCCTCAAAAGGATCAAAGTCCTCATATGATTATCATCGTGCTAACAACTCGCTTTAGCAGGTAGAGCTAAGGGCTATGAATATGTGCATTATTCTTCAAACCAATATGTTCATAAGTCCTCAAGAATTTCTCTCGCTTATTCATATGCTTACCCTAACCTCTCTAATGTGAAACGAAATGGATTGGCTTCTATGCCACCATTCTCGTATGGTGCTCGCAGAGTGATGAACTCTTTGCCACCCCTTCGATGTGGGTGGTGAAGAAAAAGAACTAATCTCTTCTGCAGGGTCAAGTCTCCGGGCGTGCCTCAACGTCTCAAGAATTTGTTTGGGGCCCGACAAAATGCTCGAAAGGACGCAGCTAATCATGATGAAATGAATTTTCATTTCACACGCCCTCATACCGCTTATCTGAATACCGATGATGAAATTCATCGATGAACTTGATATCATATTCTTCATCGATGAAGTATATGAGATCGTAAGTTGTACTAATTCATCTGCAGGATGATCAACTCAAAGCCACCGAGTGGGTTCTCGATAGTGGATGTACAAATCACATGACCGGTGACAAGAATCTATTGATGGATGCTACCTTATCACCGCCACATCTCAAGCATATCATCTTTGCCGACAAAGGCAAAAGTCGTATTGGGACTTGGTAAGGTTGCTATCTCTAAAGACATACACATGGACAAAGTCATGCTTGTTGAATCTTTAGGATATAACCTCATGTCGATCTCAATGCTCGTGATCTTGATATGGTTGTTATCTTTGGAAAGTATCGTTGTGTTGTGATTATGGAAGCTGACCATTCCAAAGTCTTCAAGGCTTTAGGAGAGGAGACTTGTATATTGTTGACTTCTCCACGGGTCCACAACCAGCCGTGTGCCTACTTGCAAAAGCTTCGTAGGCTGGCTATGGCATCGGACTTGGTCATGCAGCATGAGGAATTTGCACACGCTTGCTAAGAAGAAGCATGTCATTGGCATTGAAAATGTCAAATTCCTCAAGGATCACTTATGCGGAGCCCTGTGAAGCTGGAAAATGACCAAGGCCAAGCATCCAAATAAGACTATCATGACCACTACTCGTCCCTTGAATTGCTTCACATGGACCTCTTTGGTCCCAATCATTACTCAGCCGTCACTAATGATGCATCTCTTTATGGCTTTGTTATTGTTGATGATTACTCTCGCTACACATGGGTACACATTGTTACTTACAAAATCAAGTGCAGGAAATCTTCAAACGATTTTCCTCGAGGGCTTCAACTAACTTTGGTGTGAAGATCAAGCACATCGGAGTGACAATGGAACTGAGTTCAAGAATTCGGTCTTGATGACTATCTTGATGAACTTGGTATTACTCATGAGTTATCTGCTCCCTATACTCCTCAAAGAAATGGCGTCGTGGAGCGCAAGAACAGAACTCTTGTTGAGATGGCTCGCACTATGCTTGATGAATACAAAACGCCTAGTCGTTTCTGGATTGAAGCAATTGACACTGCGTGCCACATCATCAACAGAGTATATCTTCACAAATTCTTCAAGAAGACTGCCTATGAACTCCTCACTGACAAGAAACCTAATGTAAGTTATTTCAAAGTCTTCGGTGCTAGATGCTGGATTAGAGATCCTCACCACACCTCTAAATTTGCACCGAAAGCACATGAAGGTTTTATGCTTGGTTACGGAAAGGACTCGCACACCTACAGAGTCTTCAACATCGCTCTTCACAAGATTGTTGACATCAGATGTGCGGTTCGATGAAACTAATGGCTCGCAAAGAGAGCACCTACCTTCTGTGTTAGATTAACCGCACCGAGGATTCTATCAGTTTAAGGCAACCGAGGATGTCATTCCCATCAAGAAACTGCTGAAGAATTCATCCTCAGACGCGAAGAACGCCGAGTGATGCACCAAGATAATGTCAAGAAAATGGTGCCGAGGAAAATGATCAAATTCCTCAAGACAACCAGCTCATCCTCGCGTTGCAAAAGAAGTACAAGTGGAAAAGATCATCGATGACATTAAAGCGCCAGGTCCTCTCACACGCTCAAAAGCTTCACATTTATCTAACTTTTGTGGGCACTATGCTTTTGTCTCTATCACAGAGCCCACTAAGGTAGATGAAGCATTTCTGGAGCCGGAATGGACATGCAAGAAGAATTACATCAATTCGAGCTCAACAACGTCTGGGAACTGGTCAAACGTCCAGATCCTCGCAAGCATAATATCATTGGCAAAAAGTGGATCTACCGCAACAAACAAGATGAAAATGGTCTTGTGGTGAGGAATAAGGCACGACTAGTAGCTCAAGGCTACACGCAGGTTGAAGGAATTGACTTCGATGAAACTTTTGCACCTGTCGCTAGACTTGAGTCTATTCGCATATTACTCGCCTATGCTAACCATCACAATATCACTTTATATCAAATGGATGTGAAAAGTGCATTCCTCAATGGTAAGCTTGAGGAAGAAGTATATGTTGCTCAACCCCTGTGTTTTGAAGATCCAAAGAATCGACAAAGTCTTCAGACTAAATAAGGCCCTCTATGGCCTCAAGCAAGCCCCTCAAGCGTGGTATGATACATTGAAGGAATTCTTCGTGAAGAATGGCTTCACACCCGTTCACTCGACCCTACTCTCTTTACTAAATCTTATGATGGTGAACTGTTTGTGTGCCAAATATATGTTGATGATATTATCTTTGGCTGTCGACCAACGTTATAGTGATGAATTTGCCTATATGATGAGTGAAGAATATCAAATGTCTATGATGGGAGAGTTGAAATTCTTCTTAGGTCTTCAAATTCGTCAACAACACAATGGCATATTCATATCTCAGAGAAATACCTCAAAGATGTCCTCAAGAAATTCGCATGCAAGATTGCAAAGGCGTCAAAATTCCTATGCCCACAAATGGCCATCTATGCACTGATGAAAATGGTATTGACTTCGATCACAAGGTATACCGCTCCATGATTGGTTCTTTATTGTACTTATGTGCATCTAGGCCAGATATAATGCTTAGTGTTTGCATGTGTGCCCGATTTCAAGATACACCGAAGGAATCACACCATAAGGCTGTGAAACATATTCTTCGATATCTAGCTCACACACCAACACTAGGATTATGGTACCCCAAGGGCTCTACTTTTGATCTCATTGGATATTCTGACTCTGACTATGCTGGTGATCGTGTGGACCGCAAGTCAACATCTGGTACTTGTCATTTCCTCGGACGATCTTTGGTCTGTTGGTCCTCGAAGAAACAGAACTGCGTATCACTGTCCATTGCGGAAGCTGAATACATTGCTGCTGGCTCGTGTTGTGCTCAATTACTATGGATGAAGCAAACCCTCAAGGACTACGGCATCAACGTGAAGAATGTGCCTCTCTACTGTGACAATGAGAGTGCCATCAAGATTGCTCACAACCCAGCTTCAGACTCAAGACAAAGCACATTCAAATTCGCCATCATTTTCTTCGTGATCATGTGTTGAAGGGCGACATCTCCATCGAGCACGTGAAGATCAAGAACAGCTAGCTGATATCTTCACTAAGCCCTTGGATGAGAAGAGATTTAGCAAGTTGCGTGTGAGCTAAATATCTTAGAATCTTCGAATGTTCTTTGAAAAGGCACACATCCTAACACTTATGCAAAATTGATGACTTAGATGTGCAACACATGAAGAAACGTTTTCTTCAATCAATGAAGAATAACACTCTAAGTGTGAAGAATTTGATTCTCGTAACCCTCGACAATTGTACGCGTGTCTGAAATCATCATTCTTATATGGTGGGTCACGCCACCACCAAAGTTGAAAATCTTCAATTTGAGTTTTTCCTCGCTTTTGAAATTCTTCAGTTTTTCAAATTCTTCAACTTTGCAAAATCTTCACTGTTTCCGTCGTCTTTCTTCATTGGCTATATATATATATATGGGTTTATGTCCTCTACAACATTCATTTATGGCTATTTCTTCAAGTCGTTTTTTCTGCTAAGTGAATGTGATCGGACCCTTTCCCCTCTATGCTATACTCAACCCAATCTATTCACAAATTCTTCATGTGCGTTCTACTTTGAAACTCGCTCAAAATCTTCACCGTGTCCTTGACAGTGAAGAAATTGCAACGGAACTTTTAAAACGAATCTTATTCAAACCTTCATTTTACCGCTCAAACCGCTCCGCATCCCATGATGCATTACTTTATTCACCCACGATCGTACACGATCTCCACTACCAAGACGTGGGTGACACATGTCGTGAGAAGGGAAGCGGTCAGGGCATGTTCATCCTAAATCTTGGGCGATCCGCTTTTCACCGTGTCTATAAATACCCTCTCCCTTCCTCACTCTTTACTCGCCGACCTCTCTCTCCGCCGAGCTCCTCAAAACCCTAGCGCCGCCGCTTACTCCATCGTCAGCCGGTGAGGAAAAGCTTCACCGCCTTGACCTCTTCGCCGACGTACTGCTACCGACCGTGGAAAATCTTCACTCCGCCGTCGCCGTAGCTGATTTCCTCTGCCAAGTTAGGGCGTGGAAGATCTGAACAGACGAACTTCCCAACTGTTCTTCTCGGTTCGTCGTGTTCTTCACTTCGGTAATTAAAAGTAACTTTTATTACTCGCTTTGATTCTCAAATCTTCTTCAAATTCTTCAAAGGTGTTTATTCTTCAAATTCTTCACACATATGAACACCTCAAATCTCTTGATTCGCTTTCTCTAAGCAATGTTTTTCTTCAAGATTCCTCAATTATGTGGATCCTCGATCTATACAACTCGAACCTAAGACAAAGAACGCTTAGTGAAATTCTTCAAGGCTCATCCGTCAAAATCCTCAAAACTTGTTCTTTTGAAAACCTTCGAGAACGATATGACCTCTCCAAATTCCTCGCACCTATACTCTGTTCACAGGTACAAATGTCCGCTGCTGAATCCCTAGGTTCTCATCAACTTAACTCATTTGCAGCGTTCCTCGAAGAAAAACTGCATACTTCTTCAGAGAACTCAATTGTTCAATTTCCTCACCTGAAGAACATGGCAGACGGTAAGAAGCCACAGAAGGGAGGAAAGAAACCTGAGGTTATGACAGCGTTTGAAATCCCTGAGGAAATATATGCTGACTACTACACTCCGGATGAAGAAAGCAAAAATCAACGCAAGGTGCGTATTCAGAAGATTGAACGGAGATGGGCACGGGAATGGAAGGAATACAGATATGTAACTCCTAAGTACATGAAGAAATTCGCTCTAAATCCTCCATGCCCAAGAGCTCCTTTAGCACCTGGCCAAGTAGCTGATCCCACAAGCATCAAACAAGGTGAGGACTTTCCTGATGAATGGGCTAAACGCCAAGCAAAATTGGCAAAGCAAGCAAAGGAAGCAAGAAGAAATTCAATGAGGATTCTGCTGCTGCTCACATCGAGGTCTCGGTTAAACCGAGGAAATCAATGCAAAGAAGCCTGCTCATAAGCCAAGTGCTTCACCATCTGCGCCCTCACGGCCAAGTTCCTCGGCAGCACCCTCCAAGCAATTTCCACCGCTGCTGCTTCCACCAAAGTCCTCAACAGCTCCGTCAAAACTTTCAGCCTCGTGCACTGCTACTTGTCAAAGGACCACTGGTTTTTCAATTGCCTCAGGCATCTCTGCAAGTTCCTCAGCTGCCCCCATTTCTTCATCTGGCCCGACTCAGCTGAAGACCAAAGCAACAGCTGGACGAGGTCCTCGGCCTAGTCCAAGGACGAAACAGGTTGTACTCCATGTGCCATCCGATGATGAGGCATCTGATGAAGAACTTGAAGAAATCATCAGAGACCGTCAAGTAAAGGCCGCTAGAGCCAAAGGTACATCTGTGCCACTACTATTGGATCCGAAGAAAGTCCTCGACTTTATTGATCTCTAGCACAATGATCCCAATACCCCTCTGCCTGATCTTCATCTGACACCTGGTCAAAGTCATGCGCTGACTCACTTCATCGCTGAAGAAAAATGGAAGTTTGAGAAGGCAAGGGAAATCAAGAAGGCTCAATACAGGAAGGAGAAGTTCACGAAGAAAACGTTGTCAAGATGACACCGAGGAGCTTCTCAAATTCAAACTGAAATTCAAGACCTCAAAGAAAACTTCGATATCCACTATGCTTATTGGCAAGGAGTAAGACCAGATTCGTCAACCCGACGAAGAAATTCACAAGTGTTGCTGCCCGATGCAACATGAAATTCCTCAGTGGAGCCTCACCTCAGCCCATCAAGAAAATGCCAAGACCACTGATGACATTCAACTCTTGAAGAAAATGCTGATTCCAGGGCTGATGATCCCATCCCAGCCGTTGAAGAAACTGCCAGGGCACCCACTAGTGTTGCGCCTGAAGAAATTGCTCCTGAAGAAACTGCACCAAATTCCTCAGCTCCTCCTGCGCCAACTCCAACTCCAATTCTTCCATCTGCTTCTGATGTGAAGAAAACCAAGGCTGCAGAACGAGCTGCTGTGAAGAAAAGGAAAGCATCAACTGCGTCAGATTCTTCGGCTGCGAAGAAAATGAAGCCAATGACCAGCTCATTTGAAAACCCAATTGATGTTGTTCCAATTTCCTCCATACCATCAAAGGAAGTTGTTCCTTTTGGAGAAAGACTATGAGATCCCAATCGGATCGATGAAGAACATCACCTGCTGCTTCGTCGGAGAAAATTGATGAAGAAATTGAAGTGGAAGCAATCCTTCAACCCCAGTTATTTCCTCATCGACTATGAAATTCCTCAAGCTGGTCTTTGAGGAAATTGAAAATGAAGATGTGGATATTGGATTCACCACTCGGTGATAAATGATGACTTTTGGGAAAGTCAAGATCCCAATACTCCTCTCTTCACCCCGCTCCAACAAGTTCCTCACTCCCTGCACAAACAGTCCAAATAGACTCAAGAAAATCAACCCATCGGTTCGTGCATGAAGAAATTCCAGCCACCAGTCTTGATGAAACTGCTGCAGCTTTGCTAATCCTCGATCGCACTGTTAAGGAACAAGGAATTCCTCAGTCAAGAACCTGAACTTACGATTCCCGAGGTGGTGATGCAACTCATCGACACCCTCTGCCCAAGCAAAAGAATCCGTTCTCAACCAAACAAAAGTTCAAGGCTGAAGATTTCTTTGCCGAGCATGTGTTCTTCATCGAATATAATCCTTATGATTCTGCTCGAATTAGGAAGAGGCGCTTACGACTGCCACCAAGCCAACTTCTATTCCTCAGTGCTTTTCAACAAGGACAAAATCTTCGATCATGCTCATATTCCTCATGTGGATATGGAGTCGCTGCCAGGCTTTGAGCCAGTCCTAAGTGTTCTTCACGACGCAGGACTTCTAAACTTCTGCACTGATATTTGTGACTGGAATGAAGAGCTAATTCTTTAGTTTTATGCAACACTGCACATCACCGGAGACGCTGAAGACGTGAACTCATGGGTCTTAGATTGGATGACCGAAAATACTCACTACAAGGCACCAGCAACCGAATTACTTCGTGCCTTACCACTCAGTCCTCCGCTTGATGGTGCACGTCGTATCTACGACGAAAAAGAACTTTCTAATCACTATATGCAAGTGCTGATGAAGCCTTTGAAGCCAAGGCAGGCCCCAAGAACAAAATTCCTCGTCAAGGAATTATTATATGTGCCTCGGACAGTCTATCGGATTCTGACGAAGACTATGAGTCCTATCAAAGGCCACGACTCGAACGATGAAGAAGTCGTTGGCATCATGAAGAATATGCTTTTCAACATCATCCATGGCGTTCCCGTAAATTTCCATGATTTCTTCATGAGGACTCTGGCTAACATTGCCATGTCACCTTTTGAGCTGAAGCCTTATGCGCCTTGGATTATGAGATTCATCAGGTCAAGGTCTTCACTAAATTACAAGGTCGATACTTTGAACCACCGCAGCTACCGCCTTCGATTGAAGTCCTCAAACGGACAGTTACCTCGGTGATGAAAAGGGCAAGGCTATGCTGTGATAGATGAAGGCATTCGTCCATTGGATGGACAGTTTAAAGCAAAGATCCTACTCCACCAATGATGACTCGCCACACATGACTCAAAGAAGAAATACCTCGACCAAGCAAAGTCCTCAAGCTCGCACCTGTGGTGATGACGATCGTGAATTACTCCTCGCCTTCATCGGAAGGTTGATCGCAATCATAAGTGGGTCAAGCGTCGCTTTGGTACTCTACTTTACAACATGACCTCCACACACAATGCAAAGAAGAAAACCACTACTACCTTCATGAAACCTTCAAGCGCTTTGGGCTGTTCTTTCACATGTATACAATGAAGAAGAACTCGACATCAATGGGACTCAAGGAAGAATTTGACTGGTCTGCACCTCCTCCGAAGAAATTCAAGAAGGTCAAAGTTCCTTCCTTAGTGGCCAGCTCCTATTCTTCATCTCGCGACACTGATGAAAATGAAGATTTGGAAGACACTGCTGCTGGTCCTACTTCAACAACCGACCCCAACAATGCTGGCGCTCCGTCTTCAATTTGAAATTCTTCACGAGCGTTAGTCCTCAGTTTCGATCCCTTTGGTCATTTGATGACAAAGGGGGAGAAATTTGAGTTAGTCTTCAAGCGGGTCTAGTTTTTGTCTATATACAGTATTTTATTAAGTTACAACTCTCGTTCTTCTGAAACCTTTTATTGGATCGAGTTGTAATCTTAAACCCGATGGTGCTTTGATACTTTTGATGCATTATGCTCTTGCTCTATGCTCTGATTACAGTAGTTATGCTCTGATTCTCGTGAGCTCCTTGAAAATCTTCATAGCAAATCAATTTGGCCTTTGAGCTCTGGTACTCTTGATGCGTTACATTGCATAACATCAAGCACCATATTTCATCATGCATTTCAAATTCTTCATACTATATGTTAAATGCGTAATACTAATTACAAGATATAGGGGGAGATCTCCATGATTCAATTCTTCAAATGTGCATTACCTCAAAAGCAAATTCCTCACTATGCACATCTTCAGGGGGAGTTCTTCTATATCTTGCAATCAAATTCCTCATTATCAGTATTTACACTTCATATGTTTATCCCCGTTGAAAACTTAACCTATATTGTCATCAATCACCAAAAAGGGGGAGATTGTAAGTGCATCTAGTGCCCCTTAGTGATTTTGGTGTATTGAAGACTTATAGGTTAAGTAACTAATGCGTTTGTGAGTGTACACAGGTCTATAAGTCTATGAGGAGTTTGATATTTACAGAGAAAGTCGACCCCTAAAAATGAAGTTCTTCAACTGAAGACTTTGATATTCAAGACTTTACAAGACTTTGAAAGTGAAGAAATTGGTGTGACCTTGAAGACTTGGTATTCGCTTTGAGGAACATGAAGCGTGAAGACTTTTGTTTTCGTAGTTTCATTTTCTCTTTCTTGAGTCATAGGAAACACCGTCTTTGTTAAAGGGGTCGAGGAAATACTAAGGAAAAATTTCCATGTGATGCTCAACTCAAAATCCTACACCTACCGATCACTTGAGTGAAGCTTTTGAAATCTCATACAGTTCAGTCAATTTCTTCAAAGGATGTAGACGAAGCTCTTCAGTCACCGAGGAATTTGTTCGACGAGGAGTTAGGAATTCGCCAGTCTTGAATTGCCTACACAATGAGTGATGAGGACATCAATACCATTGTTACACCCACAGCCCCGCTGCTATACATCTTGGACCAATTACTAGAGCTCACATGACGCCAATTGAATTATCGGTACTTTCGTTTCTTGGTAACGATTCCAATGTTCATGAGAATATGATGCTGCCTAAATTGGATACATTTGTTTTGCTTACAAATGAAGGGCCTACCATGGACAAGAAAGATGAACCTTGGAGCAAGTTCAAGCATGGAGATGTTGGCATGCAAGGAGAACAAGAACGGAGTTACAAGTGATGATTCCAGGACTTTGAAGCCACCCTAATGAGTGCATAAGGCCTTGGACGAAATATACAAGATGCCACTTCATAATATTCGTCCATAGGCTATTCTAGGTGCTGCGTCACCTTATTATTGGGCCAGCCCATGTAATTTCGAAATACTTAAGTATAGGCTGTTTTAGAGTCCGTATGTGTGGGGAAACAAGAGTTAGGGTTGATTTCGACCCTCCACCAAGGGCCACGAAATTCCCCCCTCTTCCTCCATATATACAGCCCTTAGGGCACCTTTTAGACCTTGGGTTTTGTATAGATTAAAAGTTCGCCATAGCTGCAACTTCGCAGTGCCGCTTGTGTTGAACGACCGCACAAAGCGTCACGAACCCCACCTTGATCAATAAAGCTTTCATCTTATATTCGCAATATCCAGATTGCAATCTCAGTTTCTTGCTTGTTCTTCGTTTGCTCGCAGGAAACAGGCCCTCGTGGTCGTTTGATCGTGCTCGGCGTGGTCAATAACCCTCGGAAGTTGGTTTAGCGATTGCTAAGGCGCGACGTCTCGCACGTTAAGTAGTCGGATCGTCAAGGTCGACTCCCACGTAAACGATAGCCACCATCTCATCGAAACATCGGGACACCTTTGCCTCTATCAAGTGGAATCAGATTTTCAGGTTGCTCAGTGAGATTTTACAGTTTTTCATAGATTAGATCGAGTCTGTTCTTCATACCTAAAGTCCACGAAAAAGCCACAAAAAAAAATTAGGGTTAGTTCATCATATCCGAACCAATCTGAGCCTTTGCATAATCTTTTTAGGGTTTTGCTTTGTTGAATTTATGGTTGCATCGTCGTGTCTAGTTGCTGGTCTTAGCGTCTAGTCTTTTAGAGTTTCGAGTTCGGTCATCAGTTGTCATCTTTGCCGCCGCACCATCATCATCGCCCACCACCTACCACCACCGCCCAAATCCGTATCCATATACCACCACCAATCCGTGTCCATATACCACCACCGATCCATATCCATATACTACCACCGCTACCACCACCGCTGCCATATACCACCACCATATATCCACCACCAATCCGAGTTCCTTGCATATTAGGTTTGTTTTCGAGATCCATCTAGTTTCCGATTTGTGTTTTCCTTGCCGGAGTAGGTTTCGAAACCACCCTCCGTTTAGGCCCAAAATTTTCCGAAAACGCACTTGTCAAAAAATTTTCTGGCTATCCTATTTTTAGGTGTTTATAAGCGTATTGAGACAGTCGCCGTTATAGAAAGTTTTTTTTGACCCGTTTCCAGTTTTTGGGTCCGGGCAGTCGAAAAAAAATTTGGTCAAAAAAATTTCGTGCCCATCCTGTCAGTTTGACCTCGGAAGAGTTTTGAGACACTCGCCATTATAGTGATTTTTCGCAAAAAAAAAAAGCAGCGCAAAAAAAAAGGCGAAAAAAAATCCAGAGTGTGCTTTTCCCTTGTTTACGTGCAGCGCCGTGATTTTGTTAGTGTTCTAGGCTCGCGTCATGCGGTCTAGCCTAGGACCAAAGATCACCGTCGTTGAGCGCTTATTCAACTTTTCATCTCTGAATTGATTATAGCTGACCCTTTTGCTACCATATTATAAGCCTTCCCAGCTACTCATACATCTACATCGTATGCTTGACTCCCCACGTAATCGCTCTGTCCAAGCTTTGAGAGTTTTGACTACATCGGTTGCCGATCACCGCCTTCTGGGTAAGAACTGGTAAGAATTTGAGATTTGCTTGACGGATTTGTGATCGTCCACCACACCACCACCACCACTTCCTAGTAGTCTGTCAATCATATTCTTGTGTGTTTCTATTGCTGCTAACCATGGCAGGATCACAAGCCGACGTGATCGATCGGGAGAACATGACAAACAAAGCGCTACATGATAAGTTTCAACAAATGATGAGTGGGCAGGTGGAAGATGTGCTAAATAGATTTGAAGAGGCCATGGAGAAGATAGATGGCATTGAGAAGGCGTTCGAAACAAAGCTCGATAACAAGTTTAATGAATTGCTCGCGCGTCTACCACCACCACCACCGGCGGCACCTAACGTACCTCTCCTACAACAACAAGGGCTACCTCCACATCGCGAAACAGCCCTCCGCCGAGCTTCCCGTGTCCCTCTTCAGCCTAGCCAAGTTGCTGGTGCTGCTGTTGATACTTCTATGGCTCCTGCTGCTGCGGTGGGGGAGGATGATTATGTGAGAGATTACGAGGATGAGGTTGATCAACATCGAACTACGTGCAACCACCAAAGACCACAACCACCAGGTCGTCCACATGCAAATAATGGCAATGTTCGGCTCCCCTTCAGGTACGAGATCACGACCATCTCCCTAAACTGAAATTGAATATTCCACCATTTGAGGGTAGATATGTTCCTGATATATATCTTACTTGGGAGTTAGAAACTGAACAACGATTTACATGTTTACAATATCCCGAGGAGAGACGTGTTCTGCTTTGCTGTTTGTGCTTTCACTAGCTTTGCATGTGTTTGGTGGTCTGAACATTGTAGATTATATCCTGTTCCAGCTACATGGGCTGCTTTGAAAACTGCTATGCGTGCTCGTTGGGTTCCACCATATTATCAGCGTGAATTACTTCAAAAATTGCAGCGCTTAAGACAAGGAAAAATTCGGTGAAGAATATTATCGGAATTACAAACTGGCTTGATTAGATGTGGTATTGTTGAGGAGAATGAAGCTATGCTTGCACGTTTTCGGGTGGATTAAATAGAGATTCAGACCATTCTAGACTACAAGGATTATAATAATATCACTCGATTATTCCATCTTGCTTGTAAAGCTGAACGTGAAGTGCAGGATCGACATGCGTTGGCGCGAACTAACTTTTCTGCAGGTCGACCTTCATCATGGACACCACGTGCATCATCTACTTCCACACGTTCTACTACACCGGCACCTCCGTCGGCTGCCACCTCCAACCGTGATACAAGAAAGGGCACAACCACCACTATCGCCAAGAGCACACCGCTGGGCCTACACAGAGCTCTTCTTCTTCCATGGCGTCAACAGGGCACACAAGTGATATTATTTGTCGTCGTTGTAAGGGAAGAGGACATTTTGTGAGAGAATGCCAATCTCAGCGTGTGATGATTGCTACTGAGGATGGTGGGTATGAGTCCGCTAGTGACTATGATGAAGAGACTTTGGCTCTTATTACACATGAAGAACACGGTGGAGATGATTACGATCATGAGACGCAATACATGGCTGTCAAGATCTTGACAGTATGAATGTTTAGTTGCTCAACGTGTTTTGAGTGTGCAGGTTACACAAGCTGAGCAAAATCAGAGGCATAACTTGTTCCATACAAAGGGAGTTGTGAAGGAACGTTCTATTCAGCGTCATCATAGATGGAGGGAGCTGCAACAACTTGGCTAGCATGGATATGGTGGAGAAGCTTTCTCTCACCACAAGACCACATCCACATCCTTACTACATCCAATGGTTCAACAACAGCGGCAAGGTTAAGGTAACACGTCTCGTTCGTGTGTATTTTAGTATCTCTACATATGCTGATTATGTTGATTGTGATGTGGTACCTATGCAAGCATGTTCCTTATTACTTGGTAGACCATGGCAATTTGATAAAAAATTCTGTACACCATGGTAGAAAAAATCAGTATACTCTTGTTCACAAGGATAAAAATATTACTTTGCTTCCTATGACTCCTGATTCCATTTTGAAAGATGATATTAATAGAGCTAATAAAGCAAAACAGGAGAAAATAAGAGTGAAAATCAGATTGTGGCAAAAGAATTTTAGCAACAAATGAAGCCTAATAATAAACCATCTAATGTTGCTTCTGAAATTAAACTGAAAAGTGCATGTTTATTTGCCACCAAATCTGATATTGATGAGCTAGATTCTAGCAAATCTGTTTGCTATGCTTTTGTGTGCAAAGAGGCATTATTTTCATTCGAGGATGTGCCTTCCTCTTTGCCCCTCGCTGTCACTAACATTTTGCAGAGTTCGCCGACGTCTTCCCACAAGACGTGCCACCGGATTACCACCTATTCGAGGGATTGAGCATCAAATTGACTTAATTCCGGTGCATCGCTACCCAACCGCGCACCATACCGCACCAATCCAGAGGAGACGAAGGAGATTATCGTCAAGTACAGGAGCTGCTCGACAAAGGTTATATACGCGAATCTCTTAGTCCTTGTGCTGTTCCTATTATACTAGTGCCTAAAAAGGATGGTACGTCGGCGTATGTGTGTTGATTGTAGAGGCATTAATAATATTACTATTCGTTATCGCCATCCTATTCCTAGGCTAGATGATATGCTTGATGAATTGAGTGGCTCTACAATATTCTCCAAAGTTGATTTATGTAGTGGATACCATCAAATTCGTATGAAATTGGGAGATGAATGGAAAACAGCATTTAAAACTAAGTTTGGATTATATGAGTGGTTAGTCATGCCTTTTGGGTTAACTAATGCACCTAGTACTTTCATGAGATTAATGAACGAAGTTTTACGTGCTTTCATTGGACGATTTGTGGTAGTTTACTTTGATGATATACTGATTTATAGCAAATCTTTGGAAGAACATTTGGAACATTTACGTGCTGTTTTTAATGCTCTACGTGATGCACGCTTGTTTGGTAACCTTGGGAAGTGCACCTTTTGCACCGACCGAGTATCTTTTCTTGGCTATGTTGTTACTCCACAGGAATTGAAGTTGATAAAGCCAAGATTGAAGCTATTGAGAGTTGGCCGCAGCCCAAAACGGTCACACAAGTGAGGAGTTTTCTTGGACTCGCTGGTTTCTATAGGCGTTTTGTGAGAGACTTTAGCACCATTGCTGCACCTCTCAATGAGCTTACAAAGAAGGATGTGCCTTTTGTTTGGGGTACCGCACAGAAGAAGCTTTCACGGTATTGAAAGATAAGTTGACACATGCCCTTTACTCCAACTTCCCGACTTTAATAAGACTTTTGAGCTTGAATGTGATGCTAGTGGAATTGGATTAGGAGGTGTGTTATTACAAGATGGCAAACCTGTTGCATACTTTTCTGAAAAATTGAGTGGGCCTAGTCTGAACTATTCTACTTATGACAAAGAATTATATGCTCTTGTTCGGACTTTAGAGACATGGCAACATTATTTATGGCCCAAAGAATTTGTTATACATTCGATCATGAATCTTTGAAACATATTAAAAGTCAAGCTAAACTGAATCGTAGACATGCTAAATGGGTTGAATTCATTGAGACTTTCCTTATGTCATTAAACACAAGAAGGGTAAAGAAAATGTTATTGTTGATGCTTTGTCTCGTCGCTATACTATGCTTTCACAACTTGACTTCAAAATATTTGGTTTGGAGACCATCAAAGATCAATATGTGCATGATGCTGATTTTAAAGATGTAATGCAGAATTGTAAAGAAGGAAGAACATGGAACAAGTTTGTTATTAATGATGGTTTTGTGTTCCGTGCTAACAAGCTATGCATTCCTGCTAGCTCTGTTCGTCTTTTGTTGTTGCAGGAGGCGATGGAGGAGGATTAATGGGACACTTTGGCGTCAAGAAGACGGAGGATATACTTGCTACACATTTCTTTTGGCCAAAGATGAGACGGGATGTTGAGCGTTTTGTTGCTCGCTGCACTACATGTCAAAAAGCTAAGTCACGACTCAATCCTCATGGTTTATATATGCCTTTGCTGTGCCTAGTGTTCCTTGGGAGGATATATCTATGGACTTTGTTTTAGGTTTACCTCGAACAAAGAAGGGAGGATAGCATATTTGTTGTCGTGGATAGATTCTCGAAAATGGCACACTTTATACCATGTCATAAAAGCGATGATCTTTGTTAATGTTGCTGATTTGTTCTTTCGTGAAATTATTCGCTTGCATGGTGTGCCAAATACTATTGTTTCAGATCGTGATACTAAATTTCTTAGCCACTTTTGGAGATGTTTATGGGCTAAGTTGGGGACTAAACTGCTTTTAGTACTACTTGTCACCCCCAAACCGATGGACAAACTGAAGTAGTCAATAGAACATTGTCTACTATGCTTAGGGTTGTTTTGAAGAATAATAAGAAAATGTGGGAAGAATGCTTGCCTCATATTGAATTTGCTTATAATCGTTCATTGCATTCTACTACTAAGATGTGCCCTTTTGAAATTGTGTATGGCTTCCTACCTCGCACCTATTGATTTGTTGCCTCTTCCATCTTCGGAGAAGGTTAATTTTGATGCTAAAGAACATGCTGAATTGATTTTAAAATGCATGAGTTAACTAAGGAAAACATTGAGCGTATGAATGCTAAATATAAACTTGTTTGGAGATAAGGGTAGAAAACATGTTGTCTTTGCACCGGAGATCTTGTTTGGTTACATTTATGTAAGGATAGGTTTCCTAATTTGCAAATCAAAGCTAATGCCACGTGCTGATGGTCCATTTAAGGTGTTAGAGAAAATAAATGATAATGCATATAAACTTGAGCTGCCTGCAGAATTTGGGGTTAGTCCCACTTTTAACATTGCAGATTTGAAACCTTATTTGGGTGAGGAAGATGAGCTTCCGTCGAGGACGACTTCATTTCAAGAAGGGGAGGATGATGAGGACATCAATACCATTGTTACACCCACAGCCCCTGCTGCTATACATACTTGGACCAATTACTAGAGCTCACAAGACGCCAATTGAATTATCGGTACTTTCGTTTCTTGGTAACGATTCCAATGTTCATGAGAATATGATGCTGCCTAAATTGGATACATTTGTTTTGCTTACAAATGAAGGGCCTACCATGGACAAGAAAGATGAACCTTGGAGCAAGTTCAAGCATGGAGATGTTGGCATGCAAGGAGAACAAGAACGGAGTTACAAGTGATGATTCCAGACTTTGAAGCCACCCTAATGAGTGCATAAGGCCTTGGACGAAATATACAAGATGCCACTTCATAATATTCGTCCATAGGCTATTCTAGGTGCTTTGCGTCACCTTATTATTGGGCCAGCCCATGTAATTTCGAAATACTTAAGTATAGGCTGTTTTAGAGTCCGTATGTGTGGGAAACAAGAGTTAGGGTTGATTTGGACCCTCCACCAAGGGCCACGAAATTCCCCCACCCCTCTTCCTCCATATATACAGCCCTTAGGGAACCGTTTAGACCTTGGGTTTTGTTTAGATTAAAAGTTCGCCATAGCTGCAACTTCGCGTTTCGTTTGTGTTCAACGACTGCACAAAGGCGTCACGAACCCCACCTTGATCAATAAAGCTTTCATCTTATATTCGCAATATCCAGATTGCAATCTCAGTTTCTTGCTTGTTCTTCGCTTGCTCGCAGAAACAGCCCTCGTGGTCGTTTGATCGTGCTCGGCGTGGTCAATAACCCTCGGAAGTTGGTTTAGCGATTGCTAAGGCGCGACGTCTCGCGACGTTCGTAGTCGGATCGTCAAGGTCGACTCCCACGTAAACGATAGCCACCATCTCATCGAAACATCGGGCACCTTTGCCTCTATCGGTGAGGAACATGATAGCCCCGAGGAATTTGATGTTCAAATTTCCGACCGTTCTTTGTGATGCTTGCTACCGGCTGTCCCAAATATCTTATCCACCTAACGGTCATATCATTGAAGGGCATTTATGTCTTATCATGTCGGGCTGCTCCCTAGGCTATAAATAGCCGCCCCCTACAACCACTAGTTGGTTGGCTGCTCCGAGAGAACTTGGCACTTGTCATTTGAGAGCAACCCATCCTCTGAGGAATTTGAGCGAAAATCATCAAGTGAGGAAAAACCCAAAACCAAACCCCTACAAACCCAAAGTGATTGAGCATCACTGAAGAAATTGATCCTGCGTGGATCCGACGCTTGTTACCTTTGAAGAGTGTGCTTCTTCCAGACGGTTAGGCGTCAAGGTCTAGAGCATCCAAGAGGAATTGTGGATCGCCGAGTGACCAAGTATGTGAAGGTTTGGAAGTCGCCTGAAGACTTACCACGAGTGATTGGACGAGGTCTGCGTGACCTTAGTTCAAGGAGAATACGGTGAGGACTTGGTGTCCCGAGCTGCGTGCTCAAGGATCGGGTGTCCGGACTGTGTGTCCTCGAGTTTAAATACTCAAATTAGCTCCAACCAGACGTATAACCGAGACAGCAGTTGGAACTGGTCTACCAAATCATTGTCTTCACCGACCTAACTGGTTCTATTTCCTCAACCCTTTCATTTCCTCATTCTTGTGTTGGGTGTTTGTTCATATCTGTGTTTGAAGACTTTGATCAAGACTTTCTCAATTTCCTCGCCCAATTTCTTCATCTGTTTGTCTTCATCTTGTGTTATCCTGTGATTACGCTTTCTGTACTCTGTGATTGTCTTCATTTCATCTTGATGACTATGCTTGTAATCTACTATGCTTACTTCTGAGTACTTATTCCGCTGCAAGTAGTTCTTCGCTAAGGAATTTCCTCACCGGCAAATTCCTCAGTGAAGAATTCATAAAAATCGCCTATTCACCCCCCCCCCCTCTAGTCGATATAACGCACTTTCAGCGCTCTGAAGACTTGGGTCTTGAATGTCGCCGCCTTGAGGATGACGAAGGGGAAGAAGACTTGATCAAGGCTCTAATCTCCTCCATCCTTGCATCTTGCTCCTCTTTATGTGCGGAAAGCTTCTTGTCGATGTAGTCCCTTTTCCTTGCTTCGGAGTGACGAATGTCAATGGAGATGTTCTCGATGCGCTCTCGCAATCTTGATTGTGCGCCTTGCACTTGTTGTTGTAGATCGAAGATAGACGCTTTGGTGATGTAGTTGTTCACGCCGTCGTTATTGTCGAGGACCGGAGAGGAAATGCCTTGCCTATCCATCACAAAACTCGAGCAAATATGAGTGGGAGAAAGAGAAGAACTAGACCAAATGTACCTTGACCGATGTTGAAGATGGATCAATGATCACTCAAATGTGTAACAAGGAAATAGCACAGTTGGTACCAATTCTTGTCGGTTCTCACACCTACACAAGTAAGGCTTATGGTGGAGCTCGATGAGGATAGTGGCACAAAAATTTGATGCAATATGTTAGCGAGAGTCAATAATGTTGAAAGAGATTCACAAATTTGCAAGCGAAACAAGTAGACCAATAGCAATTGAAAGGTACACAGAAACGCACACACGGATAGATAAATGTGGTCGTGCAACCAAGGAATGAGCTCAAAATATGGAATCCACCAAAACGCTCGTGTTGCACAACTCAAGAGAGACGCTAGCACGATTGCCCAATAGGCGGATACGACACTTGTGCACAACCTATAAGATGCAAAATGGATAAACTTTCTATCCCAAGTATGCTATGTATGTATGGTTCCCGGTGTTTCTCAAGATGATCCAAGATGATCGGATATGACAATCTTATGTGCAATGCGGTTATGATGCTATGGCACTTTCTTACAAGCTTCTTTGCTCTTTCTCTCTTTTGCTTAAAAGCTTATTCTCTTTTTTTTATGTATGGCCACTTTGCACAATGCACAAACCAAGATAGCAATTGTGTATATGCGGGAACAAACTTGTGGCACAAGAGATGATATGATACCAAAATGATACCAAGATGATATGGTATGTATGCTATGGGAAGTATGATCACTAATGTGCACAAGTCACGTTGCCAGCAATACTCAAATGGCTAGTCTCGATAGGCAAGTAAAGCAAAATGGGCTAGGGGTTATCAATGCAATTTGCAAGGGGAATATACAATGGTGTCGTCGAGGTTACCGTCCTTGGCGATGATGAGGGGCGGTGTTCTTGATGTAGATACCAAGATGATGGAGACTCGTCCCTAAGTAGCCGAAACACCTTACGAAACGGAAAAACCGCGAACTCAAAATCTGAAAAGACAAACGTCAAATGGTGGTAGCGCAATGCGGTGGTGGTTGCGGAAGCTCAACGGGATTGCGGAAATGCAATGGTGGTTTTGGAGTACGCAATGCGGAAGTGGGGTGTAAGGTGGTAGACTATACACAGTGTCGGAGTTGCAAGCACGGTCCTTAAGTAGCCGAAACACCTTAGGAGACACAAGCCACAACTCAAACAAAATTGGGTTAAGTTGGGGTGTAAGTGTATGGTGGGTAAGCCTATGCGGAAGTGGTGGTGGTGGTTGATGAAGAAGCTACCGTCCCTAAGTAGCTGAAACACCTTAGAAGACCCGAATCACTACTCAAGCAACCACTAATGCTATGGGGAACAAAATTGGTTAGGTTGCGGAAGTCGGTGCTGGAGTAGCGGAGGATGAGGTGGAAGCCCTAGGCAAAGATGCCAAAGTTCCAGACATTTTATGGAGTCAAATGGTTTTGGTGGTATTTTTGTTGGAAGGGGGATGTCAAGAGCTTCAAAACGAGCTAAAGAACGTCAAAATCGGAGTTCGGATGAATTAGTTATGGACAAAACAAAAATCTGCCGAAGTGGGAACCTACAGGTTACGGACGTCCGGGAAGGGTCGGATGTCCGGTCGTTGGACGTCCGGGAAGGCCGGAAATCCGTGATTTCGGTTCGGGTTAGGGGTTCCGGTCGTCCGGGAAAGGTCGGACGTCCGGGGGTCGGGGGTCAACGCGGGCTTTGAGCTCCGGGACGCGATTTTGGGCTGAATTTTGGGATTTTGGGGACAAAATTGGGGAGATTTTGTGGATGGAAAGTGGAGAAACTTGGGGAAATGCTAGATCCACTCGAAACCAAGCAAATCCATGGATCAAAATCAACAAAACTTCATCACACTAACAAATCACAAAAAAAATTGGGGCTATTTTTAGTGAGGAATTTTCGAATTTGGGGAAGAAACAACAAAATCAAGCTAGAAAACGAAGAGGGGAGGCTCCAAAACGTGATCAACCTTGCTCTGATCCAAGATGATGTAGGGCGGAACCCTATGTGGATGATCTTTCACGTTTGGAGAGGATCCCTATGAGGAACACGAAGAACGAGCGGAAGAGCACGAGGGAAATCACGGGGAAAACACAAGAGAATCACTCAAACCAACAAGATCAATCACACATGTGCTAGATCGATGAACACAAAGGGACATACATGATCCAAAGTCAACAACGGACGATACAAGTGGCGGTAGCTCATCTCCAAGAGAAGGTCTTGAATCCACGAGGGATCTTCCCGTAAAGGGGTCTTGAATCCATGGTGGATCTTCTCCGAAGAGGCGTAGTCTCTCACGAGAAGGAGATCCGATATGGATGAGCGAAGCTCTATCTAACAATGAGCTAATCCTTTGCTAACCCTAACTAGGAGGAGGAGGAGGTCTATTTATAGTCTTAGTGCAAATGGGGGCGAAGTGAAGGGGTACATGGGCCTCAGCCCGCTACTCTGCGCACAGACAGGCGCCGGTCGTCCGACGGGTACCGGACGTCCGGTGGTTCGCGAGGGTCCGGTCGTCCGGTACTTGTCGGACGTCCGGCGTTTAACTCGGATAGCCCTCGCCGGATTCCGGACGTTGTCGGTCGTCCGGTGGTCGATGGTCGCTTGACGTCCGGCCTTGGTCGGTCGTCCACCAGATAACTTTTGTCGACTGGTCCATCTGGCTGGTGGAGTCTCCAGTCATCGGACGTCCGAAGATCGTCGGTCGTCCGGTGGTTGTCGGACGTCCGAGCGCTGTAGCTTCCCAGCAGCTCTTCCTCTTGTTCCTCGCGCTTGGTGTCCTCGCCGTCTTGTCCAATGCTCGTAGTTGTTCCATGGCCTTCCTCTTGGTTCCTGGACATGCATAGCACACATGTTTGAGGTAGTAGCCATGTCTCACATATGGAGAGTGACATTCGGAGAGGAGCGAGTTCACCTTGGGTCCAATGGCGTATAGTTGAGGTCTCGTCATAAGTCCTCTTGGGGTTTGGAGAGTAGTCGGAGTGTACATGGGGATGAACGTGGGATGCTCCGCATCACACAGTTTTAACAAAACAAAATTAATTACCTAATTAGGTAGTCAGGGTTAATTAAGAGGAATTAATTAGATTGATTAATTAATTTAATTATTAATTTTTCTTTTCCTTTTTTTAACATTCTCAGGGGTGGGGCCCCACTGGTCATTGACCCAGAGGGGCCTTGACGGGCGCGTGGGCAGACGGATGCAGGCAGGGGGAGCAGGGTGGCGAGGCCGGCGGCCTAACGCGGCTGTAACATCCCAAATTTCCTATTTGGAATGTTTTACAATTATAGCTAAGCATCTATGCATTCTGTTTGAATTTGAGTGGCATTTGAAGTTTAAGAAGTTTTGGAGTTGTTGGCATTTGAATTTAAATTTTGGCAAGTGGAAATTATTTCAAAACTATGCCTGATAAATACTTGAGAAAAAGTATGAGAGGAGTAAACATGACACTCCAAAAATATCAGAGGAAAAACATTGCCAAAAAGTTTGAATTCAAATTTGAGTTTTATTTGAATTTGAAAAAAATGAATTTTTATAAAGTTTGGATTTTGCCCTTGGAAAAATGTTCAAATGATAGGGAATATTCCCGTGATCATTTTGATATATATATGTCCTATATAAAATATTTATATTCTATATATTTTCTCTCTGTTTTTATTTTCAAAAAAAAAAAAATGGAAAAAGAAAAATACCTGGCGCTTAGCCAGCCAGCCCTCACCAGCCAGCCGAGGCCACACCAGCGCCAGCCCGACCGACCGCCTCGCCTGAAAACCCTTCGGACGGGTCGCCCGACCGACGACTCCTCCTTCTCACCGACGGGTGGTCCCCACCCGTCGTCTTCCCTCACCCGACCCCCCCCCCCCCTCGCCTGACCTCTCCCTCTCTCTTGCAAGACGCTCACGAGCAACCGAGCGCCGCCGCCATTAACTCCATTCCGACCCACCTGCCACCCCCGATCTCGCCTGACTCCACCAAACCAACCTCTCGCCCGTCAAGACCATGCCGGAGGTCTCCGCCGTCGCCCCCGACCACCGGAGTCGCCGGAGCACTCGCCACCTGAGCCGCCGTCGCCGTCGCCGTCCGGTAAGTCACCGGAGCACCTCCCCGCCATCCGATCTATTTCAACGGCGTAGATTAGATCCCCAGAAGGGGTATGGTTTTATTAGGTTCATTTAAAAAAAACCGGTTCAGATCGGTTTAGTTAGGTTTTTTTTTATTAGGCCGGCCGACTCGTTTTAAACCATAGGGCCGTTTAGTTATATTACGCCCGAAGCGTTATATAGGCCCATTAGCCCGTTTTCGTTTTAATTTTTATTTTTAGTTTTCTGTTTTAACAGAATAGTTTCAGATTTGAAAAATTCATATCTTTTAATCTACTTAATATTTTTAAGTGATTCTTTTTTTGTTGGTTTGAAAATTTCTTATAGTTTCTGCAGAAAATATAATTAGGCATGTTAAAATTATTTAAAAATGCTTTATTTTAGATTTAGACAGAATAGTAATTCTGCCATAAAAAGAGTTAGGAAAATTATTATTTTATGATTCTTTTGCCACAACTTTGTTTTGACATTGCCTAACCATAGGAATTTATTTGGGCATTTTAGGATTAATTAAAAATAGTTTTAATCAGAATCATGTTATTCTTAATTATTTAACTAGCTACTATTTTCCTATTGTTTTACTTAGTAAATAAATTTATTTTTCATGAGAGATAGTTTATTCTAGGTTAGTTTCTGTAACTTTAGAGCATGAACTTTTATTTATAATAAATAAAACTTTTATTTTATTTTTCTTACTAGAATTTGCTTTAGGCCTAATAGGAGTTTTGTAATAGCTTTTAAAGTGATTCTTTTTGCTCCTAGTTGCATGATGCATTATTTTCTGTTAAGTTAACATAAACCCGTGTTTAGATTCTGTTAAGAAAATTTTTTGTTATGTAAAACTATTTTTAGTTGTTGCTTGAAGTAGGAAAACTTTGAGTTGGATTTCTTTGGGTTTTCCTTTGGGTTTTGATTCGTTTGTTTTGGTGTGTTGTGTTAGCATGCTATTATGTTAAGTGATCATATGTTGTATGCTTATTGTGATTATTGTTTGCCTCGGTAGAATTTCCGGAGTGCGAAGCTTGCTACCACGAGTCTCCAGCTTACGAAGATCGTCAGCAAGGCAAGTCATTGATCATGTTCTTTATAATACCTATGGTTTTTATTGCATTAGAATTATACCTCCCCACCATGCATGCAGTGGGTGAAATTTTGAAGTTATGTTCTTGAGTAGTATCATGAGGTAGGATGAACCAATTCCCTTGTTACCATGACCGGGACGAAGTAGTTTATTTTGCTATGCTCGTGAGACGGGTTGGTTGAGTGAATTCATAAGGAAGATGTGAGAGTCAAAGATGATGACAACCCCATGAACTTCAAACTCAAGATGGACTTGAATTCACTCTTTGGGTGGAGGACGGTTGACGGGCACCTGAGAACCCAAAGGTTGGCGGGATGCATGGAGAAGTGCCATGACATCTTGCGGAAAGCTTCACCCAACCACGAAGAGACGGATGGATATCCCATTGACGGAAGCTTACTGTGCAGCCGCAAGCCATTATGGGCTCGCTTGGTCAACCCTAGTTGTGACTCTGGCGGACGGTGCTACGAGATGTAGAAGAACGGTAGGATTGGATGGGTACCGCAAGGGCCGTAAGAACTCTTCTAAGACCCTGTTTACTTCGTCCGCCTTCAAACACCATGAAGTGCGAAGACTTAAAAGGAGGGAACGATTCTTGCGGGTAAAGTGCGCAAACCTCTGTAGAGAAAAGATCTAATCGATTAGCCGTGTCCCCGGTTACGGACAATTTGAGCCTCTGGAACTTGGAAGTATTCGGAAATCTCAACACTAAAATTAATAAATTAATTGAGGGGATTATTACTTAATAATTTGGGAATGAGACATTGGTTGGTGGAACCATCTCAATAACTACCAACAATTTTGTAGTATTTGCAAGCAAGTCCACTGTAGTAGGGAAAAACTGGCTTTTCGCAAAATGATGAAACTTAGAGCCCCACAGCCAAATTGCATATAGTGTTAGTAATTTTATTATTGTTATTCTCTCTTCATGACCTGCCAGCATATTCAAAATGCTGACCTACACGGCTGCAACGTCTTATGTTGCAGAGGAGTATTCCGATCGGGAGTGAGGCTACGCTCGCGCTTAGCGATTGCCCTTTGGAGTCGGATGGACTCGCTATTATTCTACGCTTCGCAGCTTTACTTAGTTATTTCTCATGAGTTGGCCTTGGCCAATTTATTCTATTGTAATAAAGACTCGATATGAGAATCGTGTAATAAATTCAGCTGTGATTGAACTTTGATTATTTCATCAATGTCTTTGTGAGTACCAAATGATCTTGGGATGGTATGCAGAACGTAGATTTGACCGATTTTGGGTCAGTCGCTCTGAGAGATGGTATCGAGCACACGCCGACCGTGGGGCGTAACCCCTAGGATCGGAATGCCATAGGAAGAGACTATGTAGTTTATATCCTTATCATTCCGTAATTCTCCCTGTTCATTTCGACTTCTCTCGATTTTCAACATTCTAGATGGCGCCGAGTTCACCCCAGCTTTGCTACGGAGTTTTGCCACCAGATGAGACGATGCCCTTGGCAGAAGCTGGTCCAGATCGTGAAGAAGCTGAAGATTGCTCGCCCTAGATCACGGGAAGCCTACTAATGCACTTCCGACGGATACCCGCTTCTGAGATTGAAGTGCATATTCCAGGAGAACCTTCGGAGGACATCTGAGCCTATTGACTTTGAGTTTACCGACTTCAACTGGATCCTCGGAAGAGACATGGCGATATATCGTGCACTTGGACATCTCCGAGAAGAGTACAGGCCGAGCTCGATCCATCAGACCTCGCCATGGTTTCTCGCAGAGCAAGGAATGGAGATATCATCCGTACCGTGAGGGCGACTCCATTCTCTCAGTATGTCCAAGACTTGGAGTGTCTCCTCAGGAAACGGGAGATCCAGACTCGCCGTAACTCGAAGGTACACAGGAGGCTGTTGTTCCGTGAACTGGAACTGGAAGAGAAGGCACACGCAGACTTCCTTGACCATGAGGAAGAAATCGCGGACTTCATGGAGAGAGTCGACGACCTGAAGATGAAGGTTGCCGCATTAGAGGAAAAGATGGACTTGGGAGAGGACCTTTTTCTGAGTGGAGATGACGGACCTCTCGTGAGCAACGACCAGGATTATGAAGGGAGCTCCACTGGAGGAAGCCGCAAGAGGAGGCGCCGCAACAGAGGACGCCACACCGGAGGACATCGCACCAGAGGACGCAAGGATTATTGATGAAGACCTTAGCCGACCACCATGTTATTTTACTTTTTCCGTCGATCAGTTAGGCCGTTATTTTCGATTAGTCGTGAGTATTTTGTAATCGAGATTGAACCATGTTTGAGTGGATTGAATAAATGATTGGTATGATTATGATTGTGCATTCATATGGGTAGTGTTATTTCTCATTAGACCATTGTTCTATTCTAATTTTCTCATCCACTCCAAAACACCAGATGCCTCCGAGACGTGACCCCGGTCTCAACTTCCCGTCGGAGCTCACCCAGCTGATTCAGCAGCAGAATGCCCTCATGCAGATGCTCATTCAAAACCAGAACAACAACAACAACAACAACAACAATCCACCGCCACCACCCCCTGTTGACAACTTGACTCGATTCCTAAGGCTGAATCCGCCAAGATTTCTCTAGCAGACCGAGCCGATTGTGGCGATGATTGGCTCCGCAAGGTCGGAAGAGAGTTAATCACCGTTGGATGCACCGATGCGAGAGAAGGTGCGCTTTGCGCACATCAACTTGATGGACCTGCAGCTTCTTGGTGGGAGGACTACACCGCCACTTATCCCATCGGCACCATCACGTGGGATCAGTTCAGCAGCCTTCCGCACCGCTCATGTTTCAGCCGGAGCCATGAGTGCGAAGAAGCGTGAGTTCCGCAACTTACGCCGAGGGAACCGTCTTCAGGGGCGATGCGTGGACGAGTTCAGCAAGTTAGCTCGCTATGCCCCGGATGATGTGGCCACAGATGCCGCAAAGCAGGAAAAGTTTCTCGAGGGACTCAATGACGAGCTGGGTATGCAGCTTATGGTGGCTACCTTCACCAACTACCAGGAGCTGGTAGACAAGGCCACCATACTCGAAGGCAAGCAGCAGCAGATTGATAGCCGCAAGCGGAAGTACAGCCAGGGGAAGTACAACTCTGGAGCTCAGCAGAAGCCCCGTTATGCCCCATACTCAGGAGGGCATACCCATCACAACCATGGAGGAAATGGGAACCACCGCAACCAGGACAACAAGTCAGGCAATGGCAATGGCAATGGAAACGGCAATGGCAATCAGCATCGTCCCGCCCCGGCTCCGAAAGATCTGAGTCATATCACCTGTTTCAAGTGCCAGAAAACAGGGCACTATGCCACCGACTGCCCGGAGGCCAAGCAGAGGAATGGAAATGGCAATGGAAGCTCAGCGAAGAAGCCCAACCCTTTCCCTCGTGCTCAGGTGAACCACATTGACGTGGAGGACGTCTATGATCAGCCAGACACTGTGGTTGGTAAGTTTTTATTGAATTCACGTTCAGTATTGGTACTCTTTGATTCTGGTGCAACGCATTCATTCATATCAAGGGTAGTTGTGGAAAAGTACGGGTTGCCCACTAAAACCCTTAGAAGCCCCTTCGCGTCGGCCTCGCGGGAGGAGAAATGATGGCGAGCTTAGGCTGTCATGCAACCCTCAACATCGGGAACCATAAATTTCCCGCAGACCTCATAGTATTGGAAACCCAGCACCTTGGATGTAATCCTAGGCATGGATTGGTTGACGAAGTTTGAAGGAAACATAGATTGTGCCCAAGAAGTCGATTCTGCTCACCACCCCGAGCGAAGAGGATCAAGTATGTATCCGAGCATAGCGGATGAAGAATCGGTGAATTCCCTCACGGGAGTTGTTCAGAGGAAGTGCCAGGTGCAAGATTTTCCGATGTGTTTCCGGAGGAATTACCGGAATGCCACCGACGAGACATTGAATTTCTGATTGAGTTATTGCCCGGCACAGCCCCGATATCCAAGAGACCCTATCGGATGCCACCGAACGATTTGAAAGAGATCAAGAATCAAATTAATGAGCTATTGGAGAAAGGATATATTCGGCCAAGCTCATCACCTTGGGGAGCCCCAGTTCTTTTGGTAGAGAAGAAGGATGGAACCTTGAGAATGGTTGTGGATTATCGTTCGTTGAACGACGTGACCATCAAGAACAAGTACCCTCTGCCGATGATTAATGATCTATTTGATCAGCTAGTTGGAGCCAAGGTATTCTCCAAGATCGATCTTCGATCAGGGTATCATCAGTTGAAGATCCGTGAAAAGGATATACCCAAAACAGCATTCACTACCAGGTATGGTTTATATGAGTATACCTTCATGTCATTTGGATTGACTAATGCCCCTGCATACTTCATGAATTTGATGAACAAAGTATTTATGGAATATCTGGACAAGTTTGTCGTGGTGTTCATCGATGATATCTTGATATTCTCCAAGAGCGAGGAAGAGCATAAGGAACATTTGCGTCTAGTTACGAGAACCTTCGAGAACATCGGTTGTATGCCAAGTTCAGCAAATGTGAATTTTGGCTGAAGGAAGTCGGATTCCTCGGACATGTTATTTCAGGAGAAGGAATAGCAGTTGACCCCACCAAGGTTGAATCACCACCGATTGGCGCCACCCACCTCGGTCAAGGAGATCCGCAGCTTTTCTCGGACTCGCAGGATATTATCGGAGGTTTATTGAGAACTTCTCGAAGATTGCCAAGCCCATGACTGAGCTGTTGAAGAAGGAAGCCAAGTACATTTGGACCGAGGATTGTGAAGCCAGTTTTCAGGAATTGAAGAAACGTTTGGTTACAGCCCCAGTGCTGATTTTACCGGACATACACAAGGATTACCAGGTTTATTGTGACGCTTCTCGTCAGGGACTCGGAGGAGTACTTATGCAGGAAGGAAAAGTTGTAGCTTATACCTCCGCACAGCTCGACCACACGAGATGAATTATGCCACACATGATTTGGAGTTAGCAGCCGTAGTGCATGCACTCAAGACACAGAGACATTTCCTCATCGGAAACCATTGTGATGTTTACAGATCACAAGAGTTTGAAGTATATTTTCACGCAGAAGAGTTGAACCTCGGGCGGAGGAGATGGCTAGAGTTAATAAAGGATTATGACATGAGATTGCATTACCACCTGTAAGGCTAATGTTGTAGCAGATGCTTTAAGCCGTAAGAGTTATGTGAATACTCTTATAGCAGGAGGATTACCCTCAGAGTTAGTCGATGACCTCGTAGATCTCCGCTGGAGATAGTTCCAAGAGGATATGTTGCAACTCTGGAAGTTCAGTCCACTTTGGCCGAAAGGATTCGTGAAGCCCAGAAGTCGGACAAGGAAATTGATGAGATAAAGAAAAAGATGAATGAAGGAAAAGCTAAAGGGTTCCGTAAGGATGAATACGGAGCTATATGGTTCGAGGATCGTATTTATGTACCCAATGATCCCGAACTCAGGAAGCTAATTCTGCAAGAGGCTCATGACTCATCGTACTCGATTCACCCCGGTAACACCAAGATGTATCTGGATTTGAAGGAAAGTTTCTGGTGGATGTATGAAGAAGGATATTGCGAGTACGTAGCGATGTGCGATGTTTGTCAACGAGTAAAGGCGTAACATCGAAAGCCAGCAGGGTTACTTCAACCTTTGCCGATTCTCGATTGGAAATGGGAAAAACTTGGAATGGATTTTATCACGGATTACCCAGACCCGTTCAGGTTATGATTCTATCTGGGTAGTGGTTGATCGATTGACCAAGGTAGCTCACTTCATTCCGTGAAGACTACCTATACCAGTGCTAAGTTAGCCAAGATATACATGACCAGGATCGTATGTCCGCATGGAGTTCCGAGGAGTATCGTGTCGATAGAGGAACACAATTTACCTCAAAGTTTTGGAATCAGTTGCATGAAACTTTGGGTGCGAGGCTGGAGTTCAAGACAGCTTTTCATCCGCAGATGCATGGACAGACCGAGAGAGTCAACCAGATTCGGAGGATATGTTGAGAGCTTGTGTGCTAGACTATGGGTCTAGCTGGGATGATAATTTGCCATCGCAGAGTTTTCATACAACAACAGCTATCACCCATCAATATGGCCCCTTCAAGCTCTATACGGAAGGAGGTGCGAGAACACCATTGTTTGTGGGATGGTGTTGAGATCGAACACTTTTCGGTTCCGACCTTATCGAGATTTCAAGAGAAAGTCAAGCTGATTCGGGATAGACTCAAGATAGCACAATGAGATGTAAGAGTTATGCCGACAAAGAACGCAAGGAAGTAACTTACGAAGCGGGAGACCGAGCATATCTTCGTGTGTCTCCACTTCGTGGAATCAAGAGGTTTGGTGTCAAAGGAAAGTTAGCACCCCGATTCATTGGCCCCTACAAGATCCTCGAACGTCGTGGAGAAGTTGCTTACAAGTTGGAATTGCGGAAGGATTGTCCGGAGTTCATGATGTCTTCCATGTTTCTCAGCTGAAGAAGTGTCATGCCGACATGGCCGATATTCCGTTGAGAGACACAGTGCCCCTAGAGGCCATACAGCTCGACAGTGATCTGACTTATAAGGAGAAACCCGTCCGAATTCTCGAGATCATGAATGAGTCACCCGCAGAAGAAGATCATCAAGTTTTGCAAGGTGTCAGGGAGTCATCACTCGAAGAGGAAGCCACCGGGAGCGTGAAGAAGACCTTCTTTGAGACCACCGCACCTATTTGTTAGTTAACCCGAATCTCGAGGGCTAGATTCATCTTAAGGTGGTAGGTTTGTAACATCCCAAATTTCCTATTTGGAATGTTTTACAATTATAGCTAAGCATCTATGCATTCTGTTTGAATTTGAGTGGCATTTGAAGTTTGAAGTTTTGGAGTTGTTGGCATTTGAATTTAAATTTTGGCAAGTGGAAATTATTTCAAAACTATGCCCGATAAATACTTGAGAAAAGTATGAGAGGAGTAAACATGACACTCCAAAAATATCGGAGGAAAAACATTGCCAAAAGTTTGAATTCAAATTTGAGTTTTATTTGAATTTGAAAAAATGAATTTTATAAAGTTTGGATTTTGCCCTTGAAAATGTTCAAATGATAGGAATATTCCTGATCATTTTGATATATATATGTCCTATATAAAATATTTATATTCTATATATTTTCTATGTTTTATTTTCAAAAAAAAAAATGGAAAAAGAAAAAATACCTGGCGCTAGCTGCCCAGCCCGACCCAGCCAGCCAGCCGAGGCCCACCAGCGCCAGCCCGCCCACCAAGGCCACCCAACCGGCCCGACCGACCCCTCGCCTGAAACCCTTGGATCGGTCGCCCAGACCGACGCTCCCTCCTTCACCGACGGGTGGTCCCCACCCGTCGTCTTCCTCACCCGACCCCGTTCCCCCCCTCGCCCCTCGCCCGACCTCTCCCTCTCTCACAGACGCTCCGCCGAGCAACCGAGCGCCGCCGCCGCCATTAACTCCACTCCGACCCACCCCGGCCACCCCGATCTCGCCCGACTCCACCAAACCAACCCTCTCGCCCGTCCGCACCCGCCGGAGGTCTCCGCCGTCGCCCCCGACCACCGGAGTCGCCAGAGCACTCGCCGCCCGAGCCGCCGTCGCCGTCGCCGTCCGGTAAGTCACCGGAGCACCTCCCCGCCGTCCGATCTATTTCAACGGCGTAGATTAGATCCCCCGAAGGGGTATGGTTTTATTAGGTTCATTTAAAAAAAACCGGTTCAGATCGGTTTAGTTAGGTTTTTTTTTATTAGGCCGGCCGACTCGTTTTAAACCATAGGGCCGTTTAGTTATATTACGCCCAAAGCGTTATATAGGCCCATTAGCCCGTTTTCGTTTTAATTTTTATTTTTAGTTTTCTGTTTTAACAGAATAGTTTCAGATTTGAAAAATTCATATCTTTTAATCTACTTAATATTTTTAAGTGATTCTTTTTTTGTTGGTTTGCAAATTTCTTATAGTTTCTGTAGAAAATATAATTAGGCATGTTAAAATTATTTAAAATTGCTTTATTTTAGATTTAGACAGAATAGTAATTCTGCCATAAAAAGAGTTAGGAAAATTATTATTTTATGATTCTTTTTGCCACAACTTTGTTTTGACATTGCCTAACCATAGGAATTTATTTGGGAATTTTAGGATTAATAAAAAATAGTTTTAATCAGAATCATGTTATTCTTAATTAATTTAGCTACTGTTTTCCTATTGTTTTACTTAGTAAATAAATTTATTTTTCATCGAGATAGTTTATTCTAGGTTAGTTTCTGTAACTTTAGAGCATGAACTTTTATTTATAATAAATAAAACTTTTATTTTATTTTTCTTACTAGAATTTGCTTTAGGCCTAATAGGAGTTTTGTAATAGCTTTTAAAGTGATTCTTTTTCTCCTAGTTGCATGATGCATTATTTTCTGTTAAGTTAACATAAACCCATGTTTAGATTCTGTTAAGAAAAAATTTTGTTATGTAAAACTATTTTTAGTTGTTGCTTGAAGTAGGAAAACTTTGAGTTGGATTTCTTTGGGTTTTCCTTTGGGTTTTGATTCGTTTGTTTTGGTGTGTTGTGTTAGCATGCTATTATGTTAAGTGATCATATGTTGTATGCTTATTGTGATTATTGTTTGCCTCGGTAGAATTTCCGGAGTGCGAAGCTTGCTACCACGAGTCCCCAGCTTACGAAGATCGTCAGCAAGGCAAGTCATTGATCATGTTCTTTATAATACCTATGGTTTTTATTGCATTAGAATTATACCTCCCCACCATGCATGCAGTAGGTGAAATTTTGAAGTTATGTTCTTGAGTAGTATCATGAGGTAGGATGAACCAATTCCCTTGTTACCATGACCCGGACGAAGTAGTTTATTTTGCTATGCTCAGAGACGGGTTGGTTGAGTGAATTCATAAGGGAGATGTGAGAGTCAAAGATGATGACAACCCCATGAACTTCAAACTCAAGATGGACTTCGAATTCACTCTTTGGGTGGAGGACGGTTGACGGCACCCCGAGAACCCAAAGGTTGGCGGGATGCATGGAGAAGTGCCATGACATCTTGCGGAAAGCTTCACCCAGCCACGAAGAGACGGATGGATATCCCATTGACCGGAAGCTTACTCTGCAGCCGCAAGCCATTATGGGCTCGCTTGGTCAACCCTAGTTGTGACTCTGGCGGACGGTGCTACGAGATGTAGAAGAACGGTAGGATTGGATGGGTACCGGCAAAGGCCGAAGAACTCTTCTAAGACCTGTTTCGTTCGTCCCGTCTTCAAACACCATGAAGTGCGAAGACTTAAAAGGAGGGAACGATTCTTGCGGGTAAAGTGCGCAAACCTCTGCAGAGAAAAGATCTAATCGATTAGCCGTGTCCCCGGTTACGGACAATTTGAGCCTTTGGAACTTGGAAGTATTCGGAAATCTCAACACTAAAATTAATAAATTAATTGAGGGGATTGTGACTTAATAATTTGGGAATGAGACATTGGTTGGTGGAACCATCTCAATAACTACCAACAATTTTGTAGTATTTGCAAGCAAGTCCACCGTAGTAGGGAAAACCGGCTTTTAGCAAAATGATGAAACTTAGAGCCCCACAGCAAATTGCATATAGTGTTAGTAATTTTATTATTGTTATTCTCTCTTCATGACCTGCCAAAGATATTCAAAATGTCGACCTACACGGCTGCAACGTCTTATGTTGCGAGGAGTATTCCGATCGGAGTGAGGCTACGCTCCGCGCTTAGCGATTGCCCTTTGGAGTCGGATGGACTCGCTATTCTTCTACGCTTCCGCAGCTTTACTTAGTTATTTCTCATGAGTTGGCCTTCGGCCGAATTTATTCTATTGTAATAAAGACTCGATATGAGAATAGTGTAATAAATTCAGGTGTGATTGAACTTTGATTATTTCATCAATGTACCGTGAGTACCAAATGATCTTGGGATGGTATGCATACGTAGATTTGACCGATTTTGGGTCAGGTCGCTACAGCGGCCTGAGGGGTCGAGCCGGGAGGAGGGTGGAGCGCAGTCGGCGCGGCGCGGGCAGCGGTAGGTGAAGCGGGGCAACATGGGCCGGCGGCGAGCAGCGGCGATCTTGAAAGCAACAATAAAGGGCTGCAGCGAGGCGAGGCGGGTGCGACGCTGGCTTCAGGCGCGGGCGCCGGCGAGGGAGCGAGCGGCGATGAGGAGGAGCAGGTCGGCGCGGCAGAGCCGACGACGGACGCAGCGCGCAAGCAGCAGAGGTGGCGCGCGACGAGCGCGGCCGGGACACGGGTAGGACGGGGCCTGGGCGAGGCAGAGCGCGGCGACTACTCGGGTGGATGATAGAGGCAAAGGTGTCCCGTCTTTCGATGAGATGTTGGTTTTCGCTTTGGAGGAAGTCGACTTTGACGATCCGACTACGAACGTGCGAGGACGTCGCGCCTTAGCAATCGCTAAACCAACTCCGAGAGGTTATTGACCACGCCGGAGCACGATCAACCTGACCACGAGGGTATGTTTCCTGCGAGCAAATGAAGAACAAGCAAGAAACTGAGATTGCAATCTGGATATTGCGAATATAAGATGAAAGCTTTATTGATCAAGGTGGGGTTCTGTGACGCCTTTGTCTGGTCGTTGAACACAAACGAAGTACGCGAAGTTGCAACTATGGCGAACTTTTAATCTAAACAAAATCCAGGGTCTAAACGGTGCCCTAAGGGTTGTATATATCGAGGAAGAGGGGGGAATTTCGTGGCCCTTGGTGGAGGGATCCGAAATCAACCCTATCTCTTGTTTCCCCACACATACGGACTCTAAAAATAGCCTATACTTGTGTATTTCGAAATTACAAGGGCCTGGCCCACTAATAAGGTGACGCAGCACCTAGAATAGCCTCGGGACGACATTTTATGAAGTAGCATCTTGTATATTTCGTCCAAGGCTTCATGCACCCATTATGGTGGCTTCAAAGTCCTGAAATCATCACTTGTAACTCCGTTCTTGTTCCCCTTGCACATGGCATTATCTCCATGCTTGTTCTTGCTCCAATGTCCATCCTTCTCCAAGCTAGGGCCTTCACTTGTAAGCAAAACAAATGTATCCAATTTAGGCAGCATCATATTCTCATGAACATTAGAATCATTACCAAGAAACGAAAGTACCGATAATTTAATTGGCGTCGCGAGCTCTAGTAATTGGTCCAAGATATGTAGCAAGAGGGGCTGTGGGTGTAACAATGGTATTGATGCCCTCATCATCCTCCCTTCTTGAAATGAAGTCGTCCTCGACGAAGCTCATATTCCTCACCCAAATAAGGCTTCAAATCTGCAATGTTAAAAGTGGGACTAACCCCAAAATCTGCAGGCAGCTCAAGTTTATATGCATTATCATTTATTTTCTAACACCTTAAATGGACCATCAAGACGTGGCATTAGCTTTGATTTATGCAAATTAGGAAACCTATCCTTACGCAAATGTAACCAAACAAGATCTCCGGTGCAAAGACAACATGTTTTCTACCCTTATCTCCAAAGACGTTTATATTTAGCATTCATACGCTCAATGTTTTCCTTAGTTATCTCATGCATTTTTAAAATTAATTCAGCACGTTCTTTAGCATCAAAATTAACCTTCTCCGAAGATGGAAGATGCAACAAATCAATAGGTGCACGAGGTAGGAAGCCATACACAATTTGAAAAGGGCACATCTTAGTAGTAGAATGCAATGAACGATTATAAGCAAATTTAATATGAGGCAAGCATTCTTCCCACATTTTCTTATTATTCTTCAAAACAGCCCTAAGCATAGTAGACAATGTTCTATTGACTACTTCAGTTTGTCCATCAGTTTGGGGGTGACAAGTAGTACTAAAAAGCAGTTTAGTCCCCAACTTAGCCCATAAACATCTCCCAAAAGTGGCTAAGAAATTTAGTATCATGATCTGAAACAATAGTATTTGGCACACCATGCAAGCGAATAATTTCACGAAAGAACAAATCAGCAACATTAACAGCATCATCGCTTTTATGACATGGTATAAAGTGTGCCATTTTCGAGAATCTATCCACGACAACAAATATGCTATCCTCCCTTCTTTGTTCGAGGTAAACCTAAAACAAAGTCCATAGATATATCCTCCCAAGGAACACTAGGCACAGGCAAAGGCATATATAAACCATGAGGATTGAGTCGTGACTTAGCTTTTTGACATGTAGTGCAGCGAGCAACAAAACGCTCAACATCCCGTCTCATCTTTGGCCAAAAGAAATGTGTAGCAAGTATATCCTTCGTCTTCTTGACGCCAAAGTGTCCCATTAATCCTCCTCCATGCGCCTCCTGCAACAACAAAAGACGAACAGAGCTAGCAGGAATGCATAGCTTGTTAGCACGGAACACAAAACCATCATTAATAACGAACTTGTTCCATGTTCTTTCTACTTTACAATTCTGCATTACATCTTTAAAATCAGCATCATGCACATATTGATCTTTGATGGTCTCCAAACCAAATATTTTGAAGTCAAGTTGTGAAAGCATAGTATATCGACGAGACAAAGCATCAAGAATAACATTTTCTTTACCCTTCTTGTGTTTAATGACATAAGGAAAGTCTCAATGAATTCAACCCATTTAGCATGTCTACGATTCAGTTTAGCTTGACTTTTAATATGTTTCAAAGATTCATGATCGAATGTATAACAAATTCTTTGGGCCATAAATAATGTTGCCATGTCTCTAAAGTCCGAACAAGAGCATATAATTCTTTGTCATAAGTAGAATAGTTCAGACTAGGCCCACTCAATTTTTCGTAGAAGTATGCAACAGGTTTGCCATCTTGTAATAACACACCTCCTAATCCAATTCCACTAGCATCACATTCAAGCTCAAAAGTCTTATTAAAGTCGGAAGTTGGAGTAAAGGAGCATGTGTCAACTTATCTTTCAATACCGTGAAGGCTTCTTCCCATGCGGTACCCCAAACAAAAGGCACATCCTTCTTTGTAAGCTCATTGAGAGGTGCAGCAATGGTGCTAAAGTCTCTCACAAAACACCTATAGAAACCAGCGAGTCCAAGAAAACTCCTCACTTGTGTGACCGTTTTGGGCTGCGGCCAACTCTCAATAGCTTCAATCTTGGCTTTATGAACTTCAATTCCCTGTGGAGTAACAACATAGCCAAGAAAAGATACTCAGTCGGTGCAAAAGGTGCACTTCCCAAGGTTACCAAACAAACGTGCATCACGTAGAGCACTAAAAACAGCATGTAAATGTTCCAAATGTTCTTCCAAAGATTTGCTATAAATCAGTATATCATCAAAGTAAACTACCACAAATCGTCCAATGAAAGCACGTAAAACTTCGTTCATTAATCTCATGAAAGTACTAGGTGCATTAGTTAACCCAAAAGGCATGACTAACCACTCATATAATCCAAACTTAGTTTTAAATGCTGTTTTCCATTCATCTCCCAATTTCATACGAATTTGATGGTATCCACTACGCAAATCAACTTTGGAGAATATTGTAGAGCCACTCGATTCATCAAGCATATCATCTAGCCTAGGAATAGGATGACGATAACGAATAGTAATATTATTAATGCCTCTACAATCAACACACAAACGCGACGTACCATCCTTTTTAGGCACTAGTATAATAGGAATAGCACAAGGACTAAGAGATTCGTGTATATAACCTTTGTCGAGCAGCTCCTGTACTTGACGCATAATCTCCTTCGTCTCCTCTGGATTGGTACGGTATGGTGCACGGTTGGGTAGCGATGCACCGGGAATTAAGTCAATTTGATGCTCAATCCCTCGAATAGGTGGTAATCCGGTGCACGCCTTGTGGGAAGACGCCGTGAACTCCCGCAAAATGTTAGTGACAGCAGGGGCAAAGAGGAAGGCACGTCCTCGAATGAAAATAATGCCTCTTTGCACACAAAAGCATAGCAAACAGATTTGCTAGAATCTAGCTCATCAATATCAGATTTGGTGGCAAATAAACATGCAGTTTTCAGTTTAATTTCAGAAGCAATATTAGATGGTTTATTATTAGGCTTCATTTGTTGCTCAAATTCTTTTGCCACAATCTGATTTTCACTCCTATTTTTCTCCTGTTTTGCTTTATTAGCTATATTAATATCATCTTTCAAAATGGAATCAGGAGTCATAGGAAGCAAAGTAATATTTTTATCCTTGTGAACAAGAGTATACTGATTGTTTCTACCATGGTGTACAGAATTTTTATCAAATTGCCATGGTCTACCAAGTAATAAGGAACATGCTTGCATAGGTACCACATCACAATCAACATAATCAGCATATGTAGAGATACTAAAATACACACGAACAAAGACGTGTTACCTTAACCTTGCCGTTGTTGTTGAACCATTAGATGTAGTAAGGATGTGGATGTGGTCTTGTGGTGAGAGAAAGCTTCTCCACCATATCCATGCTAGCCAAGTTGTTGCAGCTCCTCCATCTATGATGACGCTAATAGAACGTTCCTTCACAACTCCTTTGTATGGAACAAGTTATGCCTCTGATTTTGCTCAGCTTGTGTAACCTGCACACTCAAAACACGTTGAGCAACTAAACATTCATACCTGTCGGCAAGATCTTCAGCAGCCATGTATTGCGTCTCATGATCGTAATCATCTCCACCGTGTTCTTCATGTGTAATAAGAGCCAAAGTCTCTTCTTCATAGTCACTAGCGACTCATACCCACCATCCTCGGTAGCAATCATCACACGCTGAGATTGGCATTCTCTCAAAAATGTCCTCTTCCCTTACAACGACGACAAATAATATCACTTGTGTGCCTGTTGACGCCATGGAAGAAGAAGAGCTCTGTAGGCCCAGCGGTGTACTCTTGGCGATAGTGGTGGTTGTGCCTGCTTTCTTGTATCACGGTTGGAGGTGGCAGCCGACGGGGTGCCGTGTAGTAGAACGTGTGGAAGTAGATGATGCACGTGGTGTCCATGATGACGGTCGACCTGCGAGAAAAGTTAGTCCGCGCCAAGGCATGTCGATCCTGCACTTCACGCTCAGCTTTACAAGCAAGATGGAATAATCGAGTGATATTATTATAATCCTTGTAGTCTAGAATGGTCTGAATCTCTCTATTTAATCCACCCGAAAACATGCAAGCATAGCTTCATTCTCCTCAACAATACCACATCTAATCAAGCCAGTTTGTAATTCCCGATAATATTCTTCTACCGAATTTTTCCTTGTCTTAAGCGCTGCAATTTTTAAGTAATTCACGTTGATAATATGGTGGAACCCAACGAGTACGCGTAGCAGTTTTCAAAGCAGCCCAAGTAGCTGGAACAGGATATAATCTACAATGTTCGACCACCAAACACATGCAAAGCTAGTGAAAGCACAAACAGCAGCAGAACACGTCTCTCCTCGGGATATTGTAAACATGTAAATCGTTGTTCAGTTTCTAACTCCCAAGTAAGATATATATCAGGAACATATCTACCCTCAAATGGTGGAATATTCAATTTCAGTTTAGGGAGATGGTCATGATCTCGTACTGAAGGGGAGCCCAACATTGCCATTATTTGCATGTGGACGACCTGGTGGTTGTGGTGCTGGTGGTTGCACGTAGTTCGATGTTGATCAACCTCATCCTCGTAATCTCTCACATAATCATCCTCCCCACCGCAGCAGCAGGAGCCACGAAGTATCAACAAAGAGCACCAACAGCTTGGCGGTGAAGAGGGACACGGGAAGCTCGGCGGAGGGCTGTTTCGCGATGTGGAGGTAGTCCTTGTTGTTGTAGTAGAGGTGCGTTAGGTGCCGCCGGTGGTGGTGGTGGTAGACACGCGAGCAATTCATTAAACTTTTTATCGAGCTTTGTTTCGAACGCCTTCTCAATGCCATCTATCTTCTCCATGGCCTCTTCAAATCTATTTAGCACATCTTCCACCTGCCCACTCATCATTTGTTGAAACTTATCATGTAGCGCTTTGTTTGTCATGTTCTCCCGGTCATCCACGTCGGTGGTGATCCTGCCATGGTTAGCAGCAATAGAAACACACAAGAATATGATTGACGGACTACTAGGAAGTGGTGGTGGTGGTGTGGTGGACGATCACAAATCCGTCAAGCAAATCTCAAATTCTTACCAGTTCTTACCCAAGAAGAAAGCGGTGATCGGCAACCGATGTAGTCAAAACTCTCAAAGCTTGGATAGAGCGATTTCGTGGAGAGTCAAACGCACGATGTAGATGTATGTGGAGCTGGGAAGGCTTATAATCTGGTAGCAAAAAGGGTCAGCAATAATTAATTCAGAGATGCAAAGTTGAATAAACGCTCAACGACGGTCTTGTCTGGTCCTAGGCTAGACCGTGCTAGAGACGCGAGCCTAGAACACTAACAAAATCACGGCGATGCACGTAAACAAGGGAAAAGCACACTCTGGAATTTTTTTTTTTTCGCTTTTTTTTGCGCTGCTTTTTTTTTTGAAAAATCACTATAATGGCGAGTGTCTCAAAACTCTTCCCAGTGTCAAATCGACAGGATGGGCACGAAATTTTTCGACCAAATTTTTTTTTTTGCCCGACCCAAAACTGAAACGGGTCAAAAAACTTTCTATAACGGCGATCGTCTCAATACACTTAGAAACACCTAAAAATAGGATAGCCAGAAAATTTATCGACAAGTGCGTTTTGGAAAATTTTGGGCCTAAACGGAGGGTGGTTTCAGACTCTTTTTTCCAAACCTACTCGGCAAGGAAACACGAATCGAAACTGGATGGATCTCAAAACAAACCTAATATGCAAGGAACTTCGGATTGGTGGTGGATATATGGTGGTGGTATATGGCAGCGGTGGTGGTAGCGGTGGTAGTATATGGATATGGATCGGTGGTGGTATATGGACACGAATTGGTGGTGGTATATGGATACGGATTCGGAGCGGTGATGGTAGGTGGCGAGGCGATGATGATGGTGCGGTGGCGGCGTGACAACTTATGACCGAACTCAAACTCTAAAAGACTAGACACTAAGACCAGCAACTAGACACGACGATGCAACATAAATTCAACAAAGCAAAACCCTAAAAAGATTATGCAAAGGCTCAGATTGGTTCGGATATGATGAACTAACCCTAAATTTTTTGTGGCTTTTTCGTGGACTATAGGTATGAAGAACAGACTCGATCTAAACTACGGAAAACTGTAAAATCTCACCGAGCAACACGGAAATCTGATACCACTTGATAGAGGCAAAGGTGTCCCGTCTTTCGATGAGATGTTGGTTTTCGCTTTGGAGGAAGTCGACTTTGACGATCCGACTACGAACGTCGAGGACGTCGCGCCTTAGCAATCGCTAAACCAACTCCGAGAGGTTATTGACCACGCCGAGCACGATCAATCGACCACGAGGGTCTGCTTCCTGCGAGCAAACGAAGAACAAGCAAGAAACTGAGATTGCAATCTGGATATTGCGAATATAAGATGAAAGCTTTATTGATCAAGGTGGGGTTCATGGCGCCTTTATGCAGTCGTTGAACACAAACGAAACGCGAAGTTGCAACTATGGCGAACTTTTAATCTAAACAAAATCCAAGGTCTAAACGGTGCCCTAAGGGTTGTATATATCGAGGAAGAGGGGGGAATTTCGTGGCCCTTGGTGGAGGGGTCCAAATCAACCCTATCTCTTGTTTCCCACATACGGACTCTAAAAATAGCCTATACCGTGTATTTCGAAATTACAAGGGCTGGCCCACTAATAAGGTGACGCAACACCTAGAATAGCCTCGGGGCGACATTTTATGAAGTAGCATCTTGTATATTTCGTCCAAGGCTTCATGCACCCATTATGGTGGCTTCAAAGTCCTGAAATCATCACTTGTAACTCCGTTCTTGTTCCCCTTGCATGGCATTATCTCCATGCTTGTTCTTGCTCCAATGTCCATCCTTCTCCAAGCTAGGGCCTTCATTTGTAAGCAAAACAAATGTATCCAATTTAGGCAGCATCATATTCTCATGAACATTAGAATCATTACCAAGAAACGAAAGTACCTGATAATTTAATTGGCGTGCGCGAGCTCTAGTAATTGGTCCAGTATATGTAGCAGTAGGGGCTGTGGGTGTAACAATGGTATTGATGTCCTCATCAGTGGAGGAGCTACGGGAGCGGCAGCGGGCGTGTCGAGCTCGAGAATAAGCGAGGGGGGAATGAGGAGCTCACAAAGGCGGAGGACGAGCTCGGGAGGCCGGAGGTCGACGGGGGCGGCGGATCGAGCGACGGAAGCGGTAGCGGCCGAGATTGGGGAAGACAACGCAGGCGACGGCGATGGCGCGACGTGGTCCAGCGAGGAGAACGGGGACGAGCGACGGGGACGAGGAGCGTCGACGAGCAGCGACGATGGGCGACAGGCGACGTCGGGTCGGGGAGGCGAACGCAGGGGCGTGGGGATCGATCCCGATCCAGATCGGGATGGGGGGAGTGAGGGAGAGAGTCTAGGATTTCGGGGTGAGGGGGGTATGTGTAGGCCGAGGTGGGCCGGCCTGGTTGGGACATGGCCCAGTTGGGTCGGGGTCTTTCTTCTTCTTCTTTTTGTTTTATTTTTACCTTTTACTTATTTTCCTATTATGTTTTCTTTTAGTCTCTAATTTATTTTCATTTCTAAAAAGATAAAAGTAGTTGCTAATTTAGTATAACTAAATATACTACTGCCACATTAACTATGGCACCAAAATAAAATAGTTTAGTATTTTATTAATTATAAAAGGCATTTATTTAATTGTTTAAGCTGTTGTTTTATTTATTTCAGTGCATTTAAATAATTTATGAAAATGTGGTTTCACCATCATAATCATCTATGATTTATTAGCTACATTTCGAACACTTTAGTTTTAATATTTAAAAACTTTTATTGTTTGACTTGATTTTGAATTTGAATTCGGAACGAGATTTGAGTCAGCGTGAAACTAACAACGATAATCCTGGTGACGTGCCATCATTAGTATATGATTACTGTAGCTTAACTATCTGAACAACAAGGGCTTGGACATCGGCGACCGCCGTAGTTTTTTTGTTTGAAATGTTTGAAATGTAATTAAAACCCACCATGTTTGCCTGAATGGCGTACGTTTATGTAAATTATATCTGAACTTGCATAAAATCCGGCCCTGTTTGCACAAATTTCATCTGGTTAATTCGAATACGGGTTGAAATGTACGTGAGTAGCGTTGGATGGACGGATGCGGGAGGAAATTTGCGGGTCGCCCTTGGAGATGCCCTTACAACCAATAAACAAATGCACTTCTCAGACCAACAACCTTTACCAATAAATAAATGCACCCTTGCACACATGTGGGACCAACAACATTTCAAAACACAAATAAATGTACTTCTACTCACATATGAGACCTATCATAAATAAATAACTATATTACTACTTTTTTCGTGAGATCAACACTCAAAGAAAGAACAAATAACAAATGCAGAAATGCAACTTCAACTCAAAATAATGCTCTTGTTTTAAGTTTCTTCCTAACCATTTTCTTTCGGCTCTATATCATAGAACTATGACTGGAGAAATTTTGATTACAAAGCAACGATAGACATTGTCCTACCCGATCCACGACCTTGTGCTTTGTGCGGTCCACTTACTAATTGTATATTCCCATATGTTTCAGCATTTGAAATGTTGTACCTTGCAATGATTGCTTAAGATTCTTCAATCGTTTGCTTTTTTGTATTTTTTCCTCTTAATCATGAATTGCGTGCAAATGCCTCATGAACAATACTTTCATGACTTCCTAAGGCAGTGACTGAACTCCTCGTATGCACGAGAATTGGGCTAGTACCAAGAATGCATGCACACACATTCTACTCTACAAGTACCTCCGAGAGATTGAACCGGCACATCTCTTGGAGATTGACGAAGTCGTCATAGACGTCTTTATAGTCGACATGAACACCTCTCCCTATTAACGCACATTGCTAGAAGGCCTAAAATAAATCCAGAAAAATGCGACCACCAGTGCCAACTCTCAGACTTGAACTCTGATGGGTTGGTTTCACTATAAGAAACCTAACCATCTGCCCTGAGTTCGTGAAAACGGTCATATACCATATATCAGATGCATATACGAGAAATTTATAATTGCTTTAATCCAAACTTGTACATCGTATGGGGAGGTGGGAGCAATGTGCAAGTTGCTTTTGGAATAAAAAAATAGAAAAAAACTTAGTGATTTGTAACATAGTTAAAAATTGCATGCAAATTGTGTTTAACAACCATGTTCATAGTAAATACGCACTAAATAACCAGAAGCGGTAGGCGCGCTTTGCTGTGTTGTTGGTGTTGTTGGTATGTTACTCCCTCTGCTTCAAAATATAATGTGTATTAGTTTTTTTAAACCTCTTTAAGTTTGTCAAAATTTATAAAGAAATATATCAACATCCATAATATTAAATTGATATCATTATATTCATCATGAAATGAATTTTGATATTTTACTTATTTAGAATTGTGGATGTTTGATACTTTTAACTCTGAATTGACAAGTTAAATAAATTTGACTTCTAAAAGACAAATGCACCTTATATTTCGATGGGCTTTACATGGTGATTCTATGTTATCTTCTAATCAACACATACTTATGTGGAAACAAATTCCGCATTGTTGTCTGCATGTGCTATTTCAGTGCTACCATATCACATGTTGACGCTTCTTATTTTTTAGAGGATGAGAGGGTGGGCGAGATTGATATGTTTTTATAGGCCGGTTACTCCCGATTGATTTTAGAAAACATTGACCTGATCAAAATCATAAACCAAATAAAAAATTAAATATCTCAACTGAGAAAACAAGCTCCAAATTTAAAAAGGATATTGAACTGAAAGAATTGAACGAGAGAGCTTTTTAAGAAATTGTTGACCCTTGGATGACCCAATTTCAAACTGAAGACCTCAATTGATTCAATTAATTGTGAGGCCTTGAAAATTAGGTAGAATAGTGTATTTATAGATGTATCCATAGTTATATCGTTTGTTTCACACACGACCATTAATCCCTAAAATTCGTCCCTAATCTCACCCACAGCTACATGCAATTAAGCATCAAAACATTAATTTATCAAAATTATTATGGAGCATTGGATGGGAGGATCACATTAACTATAAAAAGTAAGGAACCACTAGGCATTAGCCTACTGATGGCTAGTATTCTATTAGACCAGTAGCATGCCGTTGGATAGGTCCTACACAACCGTTGGATAAGCAGCGCACCTTCTGTTGTGATTTTCCAAAACGAGAACCAATTAATGCTAATTACATGTGATTCCACCGTTGAATTAGCTAATCCCTCCGTACAGGTGCATAAGTCATTATAAGTTGTGCACCGTGATCAAGGTAAAGGAAAAAACGAGAGAACTTAATATTTATTTGCTAATTAATATCATTGCATGCAATGAACTGACCACTGCATGTCGTGTTTGGTAGTCTCACGCCATTGAAAGCATACATGCCCAACATCTTTTATTGGTTGATTCCTATACTTATGTCAAGAAACAGAAAACGAGGTAGGAATTAATGCCTCATGCCTAGGTGTTTTGAGATTATTTGGTTTTCGTAAGGTGACTTATACACCTAGACGAAGGGAGTATTATCCAGGAAGGAAGTTAATGCTTCCAAGGTTTCTCAACCACGTATCTTTGCTTCCACATGCAAAGGGAATCATTGCTTCCTACACATAATTGATTCCTACGCTATATTATAAAATTACAATTCCATTTAGTCTCCACTCTTATGTTTTTATATCATCCTAGTACTTATTTTGCTCGAAGCTCTGCCGAACAAAAAATTGTTTCTGCTGCTAATAGAATTTCCTTCCAATGCTAGTGCTTCTGTCTAACAAAAAAACTAAATCCAACATAGTGACAAATTTATTATGTTTCTTAAGCAACCAAAAAGTGTTAGCACTTACTACAAGTTTTGCTTCAAATGCAACTGGCATTTGCATCAAAATAAGAACTATTTTCCATCTTCAAGGCAATATTTGCTTCCATCAGGAGAACGGCGAAAACGTGTGTTACCCACAAACAATGATTCCCTTTTGTTTCGTACTTATGTCAATCAAATGGAAGTGATGCTTCCAACACTGCAATGTATGCTTTATAATCCATAGCAAAAAAATTCTCTAAGCACTATCACGTGATGTGCTTTCATTATTTTTGATATATGATTTCATATATTACGCACAATTGGTTTACTAGCAATTCCATCGAAGTTGTGACTCCATCCCCATCTTTCCTCACTTTGCTACAACCATCTCGTCCTACCTTGCCTCAGCAAAGTTTGTTTCATCCGCAGGTCACTGGGTGTCGGTGTCATTGAGCCGCACGGAGTCCAGTGATGAGCAACGAAGATGGCACCATCAAGGGGGCGACACTCTTAACCCACAATAGGCGAGTGCGCATCTTGCTACTTTGCTTCCAGGACAATGACGAGAACAGTAGCCACTGAGATGCTCAATTTCATTTTACAGGTCATGCCCACCATCGACTACCGCTCTATGCTCACCGTAGCAAAAGCATTTCTTCCGCTCCCACAGCCATTGCAGAAATTTATGAAGTATGAATCGTTTTATTTGACCATGAATAGAATGCCTACAAAACAATATGAAGCATGGAAATTAAGCAAATAGAACACAGTGTAGAAGCACAAGCGTGCAACTGTTGAAGCAAATTGTTGAAGAAACACATCTATGGTGCTTATGAAGCAAATTAAACACAGTGTAGAAGCACAAGCGTGAAATATATGAAGCAAAATGTTGAAGAAATTAAAGTACGGTGCTTATTATGAAGCAAACTAAATGTATAAGCATGAAATTTTGGAAGCATTATATCATGCAATCCAAAATAATATGCATAGTGGAAGCATAGATTTTAAGAAGTGGGAATAACAAAAAATATTTCTAGGTAGTCATTCAAACTCAGATCATGAAGGGAGTTGACGCGCATATTGTCCATAATATATATGTGAAATTAGGAAGCAAGAATTGGTTGTCGAAGTAAAAACAGGATGACTACATAGTACATACACATACGAAGGATGTGAGACCGGGCGAAAAATACGGTGTATTAAAAAAGCCATCTATATAAAAATGCAAAAGCACGGCATGTATGTAGCAGGTCATATGGACCAGTGATGCATCGTCTTGTCGGTGCTGTGAAGGGACGCCCAAGCCAGACACCGGCAACGTCGCTCTCCTCTGCAGAGTTGGTGAGGCTCCCGGCCACCTTGGTGCGCCGATGTTGAAGGCCTTCACAGACGGGTAAGTTAGCACAGGCGCTACAGCGAGATAGGAACGGAGGAGCGAAATTATGCCCAGATCGAAGAGGTGCTCACCACTAAGAGCATTACTAGTAGAGCTCTCGAACCCTCAAACCCCTAAAAATAACCGCTTTTTTACAGTTTTCGTCGAAAAAATGTCGTAGACTAAAACCTCTAAACCCTCAAACCCGTAAAAAAATTTAGAGGTCCAACCCTCAAATCACTTTGCAACCTGAAGAAGTAGGGGTTGAGAGGAAAATCTCCCCCCAACCCGCACTTCTCCTCCTCTCTCGCGCGAGAGCCAACTGCCTCCTCCTCCCGGCCTCCTCCTCCCGCCGCCTCCCGCCGCCTCCTGCCGCGCCGGCCATGGAGGGCCCCACCGCCGCCCCCCGCCCGCCCGCGCCCCGCCCGCCTGTCCCCTTTGTCCCGCCCCTCCGACGGGCGAGCCGCCGATGGCCGTCGTCCACCTCCGCCCATTCCACCCCTCGCGCTCCTGCGGCAAAACCACCGCCAGTCCCAACCGCCTCCACCTCTCGGTGAAGGCAAGGCGACGGTAGAAGCGCCCGCCTCGCCTTGCTCGTGTGCTCCGCTTCCAGCCCCGCCACACCCGCAGCCCCCTCCTCCTCGTCGTCCTCGGGGGACACGAGTGGCGCAGCGGCGGCCGCGGCCAGGTGGGCCGCGTGGATCCCACGCGCCGCGGTGATAGAGGCAAAGGTGTCCCGATGTTTCGATGAGATGGTGGCTATCGTTTCTGTGGGAGTCGACCTTGACGATCCGACTACGAACGTGCGAGACGTCGCGCCTTAGCAATCGCTAAACCAACTTCCGATGGTTATTGACCACGCCGGAGCACGATCAACCTGACCACGAGGGCCTGTTTCCTGCGAGCAAACGAAGAACAAGCAAGAAACTGAGATTGCAATCTGGATATTGCGAATATAAGATGAAAGCTTTATTGATCAAGGTGGGGTTCTGTGGCGCCTTTGTCCAGTCGTTGAACACAAACGAAGTACGTGAAGTTGCAGCTATGGCGAACTTTTAATCTAAACAAAACCCAAGGTCTAAACGGTGCCCTAAGGGCTGTATATATGGAGGAAGAGGGGGAATTTCGTGGCCCTTGGTGGAGGGGTCCAAATCAACCCTAACTCTTGTTTCCCCACACATACGGACTCTAAAAATAGCCTATACTTAAGTATTTCGAAATTACATGGGCCTGGCCCAATAATAAGGTGACGAGCACCTAGAATAGCCTATGGACGAATATTATGAAGTGGCATCTTGTATATTTCGTCCAAGGCCTCATGCACTCATTAGGGTGGCTTCAAAGTCCTGGAATCATCACTTGTAACTCCGTTTGTTCCCTTTGCGCATGCCAACATCTCCATGCTTGAACTTGCTCCAAGGTTCATCTTTCTTGTCCATGGTAGGCCCTTCATTTGTAAGCAAAACAAATGTATCCAATTTAGGCAGCATCATATTCTCATGAACATTGGAATCGTTACCAAGAAACGAAAGTACCGATAATTCAATTGGCGTCGCGAGCTCTAGTAATTGGTCCAAGATGTATAGCAGCAGGGGCTGTGAGTGTAACAATGGTATTGATGTCCTCATCATCCTCCCCTTCTTGAAATGAAGTCTTCCTCGACGGAAGCTCATCTTCCTCACCCAAATAAGGCTTCAAATCTGCAATGTTAAAAGTGGGACTAACCCCAAAATCTGCAGCAGCTCAAGTTTATATGCATTATCATTTATTTTCTCTAACACCTTAAATGGACCATCAAGACGTGGCATTAGCTTTGATTTGCGCAATTTAGGAAACCTATCCTCACGCAAATGTAACCAAACAAGATCTCCAGTGCAAAGACAACATGTTTTCTACCCTTATCTCCAACAAGTTTATATTTAGCATTCATACGCTCAATGTTTTCCTTAGTTAACTCATGCATTTTAAAATCAATTCAGCACGTTCTTTAGCATCAAAATTAACCTTCTCCGAAGATGGAAGAGGCAACAAATCAATAGGTGCACGAGGTAGGAAGCCATACACAATTTCAAAAGGGCACATCTTAGTAGTAGAATGCAATGAACGATTATAAGCAAATTCAATATGAGGCAAGCATTCTTCCCACATTTTCTTATTATTCTTCAAAACAGCCCTAAGCATAGTAGACAATGTTCTATTGACTACTTCAGTTTATCCATCGCTTTGGGGTGACAAGTAGTACTAGAAAACAGTTTAGTCCCCAACTTAGCCCATAAACATCTCCAAAAGTGGCTAAGAAATTTAGTATCACGATCTGAAACAATAGTATTTGGCACACCATGCAAGCGAATAATTTCACGAAAGAACAAATCAGCAACATTAACAAAGATCATCGCTTTTATGACATGGTATAAAGTGTGCCATTTTCGAGAATCTATCCACGACAACAAATATGCTATCCTCCCTTCTTTGTTCGAGGTAAACCTAAAACAAAGTCCATAGATATATCCTCCCAAGGAACACTAGGCACGAGCAAAGGCATATATAAACCATGAGGATTGAGTCGTGACTTAGCTTTTTGACATGTAGTGCAGCGAGCAACAAAACGCTCAACATCCCGCCTCATCTTTGGCCAAAAGAAATGTGTAGCAAGTATATCCTCCGCCTTCTTGACGCCAAAGTGTCCCATTAATCCTCCTCCATGCGCCTCCTGCAACAACAAAAGACTAACAGAGCTAGCAGAATGCATAGCTTGTTAGCACGGAACACAAAACCATCATTAGTAACGAACTTGTTCCATGTTCTTCCTTCTTTACAATTCTGCATTACATCTTTAAAATCAGCATCATGCACATATTGATCTTTGATGGTCTCCAAACCAAATATTTTGAAGTCAAGTTGTGAAAGCATAGTATATCGACGAGACAAAGCATCAAGAATAACATTTTTTACCCTTCTTGTGTTTAATGACATAAGGAAAGTCTCAATGAATTCAACCCATTTAGCATGTCTACGGTTCAGTTTAGCTTGACTTTTAATATGTTTCAAAGATTCATGATCGAATGTATAACAAATTCTTTGGGCCATAAATAATGTTGCCATGTCTCTAAAGTCCGAACAAGAGCATATAATTCTTTGTCATAAGTAGAATAGTTCAGACTAGGCCCACTCAATTTTTCGTAAAAGTATGCAACAGGTTTGCCATCTTGTAATAACACACCTCCTAATCCAATTCCACTAGCATCACATTCAAGCTCAAAAGTATTATTAAAGTCGAAGTTGGAGTAAAGGAGCATGTGTCAACTTATCTTTCAATACCGTGAAGGCTTCTTCCGTGCGGTACCCCAAACAAAAGGCACATCCTTCTTTGTAAGCTCATTGAGAGGTGCAGCAATTGTGCTAAAGTCTCTCACAAAACGCCTATAGAAACCAACGAGTCCAAGAAAACTCCTCACTTGTGTGACCGCTTTGGGCTGCGCCAACTCTCAATAGCTTCAATCTTGGCTTTATCAACTTCAATTCCTGTGGAGTAACAACATAGCCAAGAAAAGATACTCGGTCGGTGCAAAAGGTGCACTTCCCAAGGTTACCAAACAAACGTGCATCACGTAGAGCATTAAAAACAGCACGTAAATGTTCCAAATGTTCTTCCAAAGATTTGCTATAAATCAATATATCATCAAAGTAAACTACCACAAATCGTCCAATGAAAGCACGTAAAACTTCGTTCATTAATCCCATGAAAGTACTAGGTGCATTAGTTAACCCAAAAGGCATGACTAACCACTCATATAATCCAAACTTAGTTTTAAATGCTATTTTCCATTCATCTCCCAATTTCATACGAATTTGATGGTATCCACTACGCAAATCAACTTTGGAGAATATTGTAGAGCCACTCAATTCATCAAGCATATCATCTAGCCTAGGAATAGGATGACGATAACGAATAGTAATATTATTAATGCCTCTACAATCAACACACATACGCCGACGCACCATCCTTTTTAGGCACTAGTATAATAGGAACAACACAAAGACTAAGAGATTCGCGATATAACCTTTGTCGAGCAGCTCTGTGACTTGACGATAATCTCCTTCGCCTCCTCTGGATTGGTACGGTATGGTGCGCGGTTGGTAGCGATGCATCGGGAATTAAGTCAATTTGATGCTCAATCCTCGAATAGGTGGTAATCCGGTGGCACGCCTTGTGGGAAGACGTCGAACTCCCCGCAAAATGTTAGTGACAGCGGGGGCAAAGAGGAAGGCACGTCCTCGAATGAAAATAATGCCTCTTTGCACACAAAAGCATAGCAAACAGATTTGCTAGAATCTAGCTCATCAATATCAGATTTGGTGGCAAATAAACATGCACTTTTCAGTTTAATTTCAGAAGCAACATTAGATGGTTTATTATTAGGCTTCATTTGTTGCTCAAATTCTTTTGCCACAATCTGATTTTCACTCTTATTTTTCTCCTGTTTTGCTTTATTAGCTCTATTAATATCATCTTTCAAAATGGAATCAGAGTCATAGGAAGCAAAGTAATATTTTTATCCTTGTGAACAAGAGTATACTGATTGTTTCTACCATGGTGTACAGAATTTTTATCAAATTGCCATGGTCTACCAAGTAATAAGGAACATGCTTGCATAGGTACCACATCACAATCAACATAATCAGATATGTAGAGATACTAAAATACACACGAACAATGCGTGTTACCTTAACCTTGCCGCTGTTGTTGAACCAAGGATGTAGTAAGGATGTGGATGTGGTCTTGTGGTGAGAGAAAGCTTCTCCACCATATCCATGCTAGCCAAGTTGTTGCAGCTCCTCCATCTATGATGACGCTGAATAGAACGTTCCTTCACAACTCCCTTTGTATGGAACAAGTTATGCCTCTGATTTTGCTCACTTGTGTAACTGCACACTCAAAACACGTTGAGCAACTAAACATTCATACCTGTCAGCATCTTCAGCAGCCATGTATTGCGTCTCATGATCAGAATCATCTCCACCGTGTTCTCCACCAAGTTTTTTTTTTGCGCTTCCTTTTTTTTTGCGATGCTCTTTTTTTTTTGCGAAAAATCACTATAATGGCGAGTGTCTCAAAACACTTCCAAGGTCAAACTGACAGGATGGGCACGAAATTTTTTCGACCAAAAAAAATTTTTTTTTTCGACTGCCCGGACCCAAAAACTGGAAACGGGTCAAAAAAAACTTTCTATAACAGCGACTGTCTCAATACACTTAGAAACACCTAAAATAGGATAGCCGAAAAAATTTTGACAAGTACGCTGAAAATTTTGGGCCTAAACGGAGGGTGGTTTCAGACTCTTTTTTTCGAAACCTACTCCGCAAGGAAACACGAATCGAAACTAGATAGATCTCGAAAAAAAACCTAATATGAAAAGAACTCGGATTGGTGGTGGATATATGGTGGTGGTATATGGCAGCGGTGGTGGTATATGGTAGCGGTGGTTGTGTATGGATACGGATTCAGAGCGGTGGCGGATAAGCAATGGTGGTAGATGGCAAGGCGATGATGATGGTGCGGCGGCGTGACAACTTATGACCGAACTCAAACTCTAAAAGACTAGACGCTAAGACCAGCAACTAGACACGACGATGCAACCGCAAATTCAACAAAGCAAAACCCTAAAAAGATTATGCAAAGGCTCGATTGGTTCGGATATGATGAACTAACCCTAATTTTTTGTGGCTTTTTCGTGGACTATAGGTATGAAGAATGACTCGATCTAAACTACGGAAAACTCAGAAATCTCACCGAGCAACCTGAAAATCTGATACCACTTGATAGAGGCAAAGGTGTCCCGATGTTTCGATGAGATGGTGGCTATCGCTTCGTGGGAGTCGACCTTGACGATCCGACTACGAACGTCGAGACGTCGCGCCTTAGCAATCGCTAAACCAACTTCCGATGGTTATTGACCACGCCGAGCACGATCAACGACCACGAGGGCCTGTTTCCTGCGAGCAAACGAAGAACAAGCAAGAAACTGAGATTACAATCTGGATATTGCGAATATAAGATGAAAGCTTTATTGATCAAGGTGGGGTTCTGTGGCGCCTTTGTCCGGTCGTTGAACACAAACGGCACGCTGCAAGTTGCAGCTATGGCGAACTTTTAATCTAAACAAAACCCAAGGTCTAAATGGTGCCCTAAGGGCTGTATATATGGAGGAAGAGGGGGAATTTCGTGGCCCTTGGTGGAGGGGTCCAAATCAACCCTAACTCTTGTTTCCCCACACATACGGACTCTAAAACAGCCTATACTTAAGTATTTCGAAATTACATGGGCTGGCCCAATAATAAGGTGACGAGAGCACCTAGAATAGCCTATGGACGAATATTATGAAGTGGCATCTTGTATATTTCGTCCAAGGCCTCATGCACTCATTAGGGTGGCTTCAAAGTCCTGGAATCATCACTTGTAACTCCGTTCTGTTCCCCTTGCGCATGCCAACATCTCCATGCTTGAACTTGCTCCAAGGTTCATCTTTCTTGTCCATGGTAGGCCCTTCATTTGTAAGCAAAACAAATGTATCCAATTTAGGCAGCATCATATTCTCATGAACATTGGAATCGTTACCAAGAAACGAAAGTACCTGATAATTCAATTGGCGTGCGCGAGCTCTAGTAATTGGTCCAGTATGTATAGCAGCAGGGGCTGTGGGTGTAACAATGGTATTGATGTCCTCATCACGCGGTGGGTGGGGTCGGCCTAGAGAAGGTCCTCAGGCTCATCTCCGGCGCTGCGGCCACGCCCATCTGCCAGTTCGTCGACTTCCCCCGCACCTTCCTCCACTCCGTCGACCCCCGCGTCAAGCTGGTAACTAGCCTGCCTCGCATTTCGGATATACTACCAGTACCTTACAGGTGCCGGTACAGATTAGAGAGGGTTCACGGCAGGTCCCTGTGAAAATGTCTCCATTGGGTTATGAGCTAGTGCATGAAGAATATGATGCATCACTCTTCTTTCCCTGTGTTGTGACATCGCAACAGGTTGTTGGATGAGCAATTGTGCACTTATGGTTCTATAGTTCTTGGTGATGCTGAATAGCCCATGGTAATCAAGGCGGATGAGAGATTAGAGGAGATGGGAGGGTTTACTGAACCAAGGGATCAGAGAACAGCTTGACGGACATGCATACCTTGCTTTACCATTCTCCTATTCTGGGGTTAACCAAGATTTTTCATAAGAGATGCTTAAATTTGCGGTATCCTCTGTAGGCCTAATGTATTCTAACCAATTGACACAAGTAAGTCAAATGGAATCATTGAAATCTGCTCAAACATTGTTGTAATAATTTGAATGATTATTGTTTTATTCGGTGTTGTAATAATAACTAGAATGATTATTGTTTTATGTCAAATGTGATGGAATTTGTGATATGTCATATGATGAAATGTGATGAAATGTGTGATATATGAAATGACAGTTTTAAAGGTTGGGGTTGAGGCAAAGACGATAACCCTTAAATCCAACCCTTAGGCCTCATTTGGTTTTACAGGATCCCTCCGGGATCCCTGCCGATTCCCCGGGCCGAGAAACCACGGAAGAATTTATCCCAGCGATCCGCCAAACATTTGAGGCCCATGCGATCGGGCAGCCCGCCCTATCCACGACTTTTCCCGGGTGAGGCTTCCACGCCTGATGAGGTCTGAGACGAAACCTCGTCACTCTGTCTCACGAACAAGAGGCGGCGGCGACAAGATCGAGCGCCCGCCTCCTCCATCCAGCCTCCGCCATCCTCCGTCTGAAGCGACCCCCACCTCCCGCTCCGCCTCCCAGTGGGGCGACGGCGCCATTGCGCTGCTCCTCCATGGCTTGTCAGATGAGGCATGCAGTCATGGACGGCTAAACACGCCGACGGCCACAGAATCGATGGTAAATGATGGAACAGTGTGTGGCGTGCTTGATCCTCCTCCAACAGATAGCCCCAAAGACTCGCGGAAGAAGTTGCGAAATAAATCCCGCCCCATCGAGGCACCCAAATGGTAAAGTAAATCTTCCATTAAAGTAGTTTAAGGGTTGGGTTTGAGGGTTCTAGTCTTTGATCCTGTTTTTCAACCCTTAAAAATATAAAAAACTGGCACTTCTCAACCCTTAAAACTGCTATAAGGGTTTGAGGGTTTAAGAGTTCTACTAGTAATGCTCTAAAGCCACCATCCTCAGGTAAAACAAAAGGCCACCATGCTCGTCTTTAGGAGAGGACACCGTGCTGCGCTCCACCACGACAGGCTGAGCTATGGCGGTAGGTAGATCGGAGGGATCACCGACGCCGAGCTAGGTAAGAGAATGGCGGTGGAGTGATTACTTATGGATCGGTTTTGATTTTCCTGCGTGCATGATTAACGGGTTGGCGGGCTACTTCCGTCCTTGATTAATGGTTGCATGGAGTGGGCACGATCTGAACCCAGGGGCATCTGCGCCCACTTTCTAAAATATGCATTTTAAGTAGGTTTGAAAATCTTAAAAAAATTAAAAGAAAATTCCATGCATACATGTTCACAAATGTGTGTGCGCGCCGCAAAGTTTTGTTAAAAAATGTCTTTTTGTTTTATCTCAGCAAAAAAGATAAATTTCAGTGCTCCTAAATAGCGTTTCAAGACACAATTTTTTGTCTTTTTTGCACATGCCACAAAAAAGTTGTTTTTCCATGAAACTTTATGCACGCACATAGAACATGAATAAGTGACCATGCTGCCTTTTTGGGATTTTTTAGCATTTAAAAATGTGTTTTTCAAAGTGGGTTCATATGTACCCGGGTTCATCTATGCATTTCCTGTGCATGGAGTGAAGAGAGAAGGAGACCTTCTCGGTCATTAGATGGAAAATGAATCAATGGTACAGGATTGGCCAGACATCAGACGTGTAAGGGAAAGCGTTTCTTTAAAAAGTACTCATTTTTCGAAACGGTCGGGAGGATTATATTAATTATAAAAAAAGAACATCGAGCATTGTACAGAAGGATCATCAGAATATGTATGCCCCAATTACAATGCACAGACAATTAGTAGCTAGTCATATGTAATATGTATGTGCCTCAATTACAATGCACAGGCAAGTAGTAGCTAATCATATGTAAATCGACAGTGGGTTAACGAACATAACTGACGGGTTAATGAACATAACTGACGGACGGAACGATCACTAAAATATGTATGCCTCTGTTTGCAACGCACTGGCAATTAGTAGCTAGTCATATGTAACTTAACAGTGGGTTAACAAACATAACCCACGGAAGGATCACTAGAATATGTATGGCCCCATTGCATCGCATGGTCAATTAGTAACTATAGTCATGTAAATCGACAGTGGATCACTAGAATATGTATGGCCCCACTGCATCGCATGGTCAATTAGTTACTATAGTCATGTAATTCGACTGTGGGTTAACGAACATAACTGCTAAGCCAATCCATTATCCATATGGAGAATGGATGAATCACCACAACAAAGCTGTTGAGACACAAGTTTGCACGAACAGATTTCTTCTAAATTAAACTACAATGAACAGCATCGGTATCTCTAGGAACAGCATCATCAATTGAACAGTTTATAAAAGCAACAATCATGTACTATGTCTTCCCAACATCTAGCCCAGCAGTGCGCAATAACGAGGAGCAATTCACATCTGCCGCAAACCTGGACTAGAGAAGTATTGTTTCATTGATCAGCTGGGTCAGCAATAGGGGGCAGCAGCTCCGTGGTTTTATTGCCTGCTTTTCTTGGAGCTGCAGTCAGGGCACTTGTAGTGCTTTATGTGCTCCGCTTTAGCCGGAGTTATCCTCACGCACTTGCCATGGAACCACCGCTCGCAAATATCACACCCAATCCAGAACTCACTTGCGTTGTAGCAACCACCGCAGGTTCCACAAAGGGTTTCACTGTGTTCATCATCATCCATGTAGGCGTCATCAACAACAGCTGGCCTTGAGTTCTTGGTCTGCATGTCATTATTTGTTCGCTGCATAACAAAGCTAGGTTTCAGTTTGTGGAAGAGCGACAAAAACAAACTGCATAATTTCCTGGTATGAGATAACTAATAGGAGCATCCATAGCACCTTTCCCGAGTGTCTTGATTTGCCACTGTTGTCAACACCAGATTTATTATCCCTTCCATGCTTCCGTTCAGATAATGATTCAAGCACAGTTGGTTGGTCATTGATCATACTAAATAAGCGCTTCCTGGTAAACAAGAGAGCAAAGTATTGATTCCAGGGAAAAGGCTAAAAAAGGCTAAAGTTAAACTTCTGTAAAAGAAACATTTCATTAACCACCCGCAGAAAAAGAAAACATTTGATTAACCATGACACAAAACCTTGCATTCTCAAAAAAGAAAACATTTCATAAACCATGAGACAAGTGACTTTTAAGCAGGTAGAGAATCCAGGACACCAAGTACCCCACACATGGTAGGGGTAGCACTGTAGATGAGCCGAGCTCGAGCAAACATACCCAGTTAGACTTAGAGGATGGGGGGGTCTGGTGAGTGCCAATCAATCAGCATTTATCCGAGGACGTAATCTGCATGCCAATTCCGCATTGTTTTGTCAGGTGGCGTGCAAGCTGCATCAACGGAAAGCCAAAGGTGTGCTTCTAGTGCTTGACACCTCGTGTGTTTGATTTGCCTCCTGGCCCTTCGTCTCTAAAGTTCTTGGGTGCCAAGGGGTTCTCGGAGCGCTGGCTGGCCTCGGTTGCTACCGCCAATCCCTTCGGCGAATTGATCTCGATTCGCCACTCGGGCACGGATTAACCAAGACCACCAGCTCGCATTCTGCCAATCACTGACACCAAGGAGCAGGACATCTTCACCAACAACCTGGCCGAGCCCATGAGGATGCAGGTCGAGATGATGAAGTCGGCCTCTTTGGAAGCAGCCGTGGATCTGGCCATCTCCTTCGAGCACCTCCACGACGTCTCGACAACCACCGCGGCCACTCGGGCTCTTCCGGTCCGCCAGCCGCGCCCGCAGTTGGGGTGGGGCCCGACGCAATCTGACACCACCGGGCTCAGGTCCGTCATGGACCTGCACGCAATACCCTTGGGCAGGTTTGACATCATCCTCGGCACACACTTCCTGAAGACACTTCAGCCGATTTTGTGGGATTTCTCTGTCCTATGGATGTCTTTCTAGTGTGCCGACCACCGCGTGTAGTGGTATGGGCTGGCATCCACCGGCCGCCCTAGCCAGCTCCACTTGTGCGTCATCCGGGAGCCCCTAGACGACCTCTTGGCCTCCTTCGCAGACACCTTCACCTAGCTGAAGGGGCTACCTCCACCGCCCACATACGACTAGTGCCCGGGAATCAACCGATGACCATCCGGACATACCTAGATGCCTCACCGCAATGTCGTGGCCGACGCCCTCCCTCAACACGACGTGTCAGGGAGGGACACTTGTGCGCCATCATGGGGCCATCCTTCGACGGCCTTCGGCAGGCCAAGTAGAGCAGCTGGAGTCCAGCGAGCTGGGCTCACCATGGGCTCTCGTCGACAACATTTAAGCACCAGGCATACCTGCGTACCATGACTAGTGGCCGACGTATTGGCTGGTGCCCATGACAAGGGCCATGAGGGCATTCAGAAATCGATGCATCGCCTTTGCCGGGATTTTCACCTTCCCCGGGCCTGGGTGTCGCTCCAAAACTACATCCGCGCCAACACCGTGTGCCAGCCTAACAAAACGGAGCAACTTCATCTAGACGGCGGCTTGCTTCAACCACTGAAGCTGCAATCTCGCCTTTGGGAGGACACTGCGATGGACTTCCAACATTATGCGCCTACATGGATTTCCGGCTTCCATAGTCTCTGACCATGATGTAATTTTCACTTCGGGATTTTGGAAGGCCTTATTGACTGTTGTCGACAACCGCCTGCACGTAAGCTCCGTCTATCACCCTCAGTTAGACGGCTAGTCCGAGGCGGTAAACCGGGTGAATGACATGTATCTAGATGCCTCACCGGAGATCATCCTCACCAGTGGCTTCCTTGGGCCGACTTTTGCTATAACACCTCCTACCACTATTCTGGGTGGTCTACGATCGTGATCCTCTCCGCGCCTAAATTCTAGGCAAGATTCTCAATCAAGAAGTGGAGTGGCAGATTGTCGACCGCGAAGAGAGCCAAAGTATCTGGGTTCTCTTTTTCCGCCAGCTCATCCTCAGGATTGCCGGAGATTTTATGTCATCAAAACATATTGTGGTGGCAAACAAAAAATTTCGCCACAATTGCGGTGGTTTTATGTGATTCATGCGATACATGAACCCCACACACAAGCAATAGAAGAGCATTAGAGCATCTCCAGCCGTTCGGCCCCCCCAGGCGCTTGAAATATCGCTGCCTGGGGGCGAACCAGCGATAATCTCGGCATGGGGCCGATCGGGTTCCCAGCCACCGCCCCCAGGTCACCCCCAGACGCTGTTTTTTGAAACATGAAATCGGCCAAAACACACAATTTCGTCCAAACTAGGCGATTTCATTGATATTTTACAAAAAACATAAAAACACAGATGAAAACACAAACTAAAAACGACTACGCTTAGCCACCGCCCGCCTTCTACATGCCGAGGAGCCTGTAGAACCGTGTGGTCGCCACCATTGTCGTCGTCGCCGTCGTGCTGGGTGCTGCCACCGCCTCTCTCGCACTCGACCAAAGATCGCCGATCGCGCTGGGGTTGACGGCCGGCACATCCTCGTCGTCGCTGTCGAGGACGACCACGCCGCCCTCCTCGCGTCCACGGCGCCGAGCGGCGATTTCCTCGAAGGCTGGGCGCTGGCGCTCCATCTCCTTAGCCCACTTGAGGGCGTTCTCGTCGGCGGCGGCCATGTCCTAGTGCTCCTTCAGGGGAGCAAACCCGGCTCGGTCTTCGGCCGGACGAGGCGGTAGGAACGAGGAGAGGGACGTCCGCCCTCGTTGATGATGGCGGGTGCGGCCCCCAAATGGCGTATCCTGCGGCTCCGACATGACGGGGCAAAGCGCCGGCAAGGCGGAGGACAAAGAGCCGGAGCCCGACGACGATGATGTTGTCGTCTCCATTCGCCGCGGAGGCGAGAGGAGGGGGCGCTGGGTAGAGGAGGCGTACCTCATCCTCGCGCAGATGGCGGCGGCCATTGCCTTCGGCGGGGAGAGAGAGTGGGAGGGAGAGGCGTCGACGGCGAGAGGTAGAGAGAAGGGAGTCGGTGGTGAGAGCTTTGTGCGTTCACCGGCGAGGGAGGACGGCTTTTATAGCCGCGGATGGGCGGTGGAAGAGCTGCCGCCGTGTGCCGCGTGGCGGGAGCGGGCGGGACACGCGTCGCCGTGCCTTCACTGTGCCTGTAGAAGGCTGACCGGCGCGGCAGCCCCGGCATTGATTCCTGCGGGAACCGAGGCGATGAGGACGACGAAGGCGGCGAGTCGCTGACTCGGCGAACCCACTCCTTTTCGCGCCAAAAGTGTTTCCCTCGACGCCCTAGCGCGCCGGGTTCGGGCTGGTCCGCCAGCGCCAAAATCGGCCCTAACCGGCAAAAACTAGGCTTCTGGGGGCGCGACTGGGCCGAAATTTCTGCGCCGGCGACGAAAAAGGGCCTTAGAGGGGGGCATGTTGGGGGCGCGGCTGGAGATGCTCTTATACACAAGACAAGAATGTAGATCAACAGTATAGATTTTTTTTTTCCGTCCCTCAAGAGAAGTTACCTTCCAATAACAACGGCAATACCAATTGACACTGAGCCCAAGGCTTAATCTTTCCCTAATAATAAAGCACGGATTGACTCCGTGGGTTCACCGTCACAATACTTTTCTTCCTGTGAATTTACGCTTTCTATTCAAGCGGTGATTTTTGTCTTTTAATAAGATAAGATACATATATGAGGTGGTACTAATTCAAGGACATATGCCACTTTAATTTGCCACCTTAAGTCCGACAACTGTTGGGCCGCACGCCCGCCGTGCTGGGCTTGGTCCACTTTTATTTTCCTTCAACTCAGGGGGAAAAAAATTAGTGTCGGGGGCGTGGGGGATCGAACCCAGTACATTCCTCTCCATCGCAAAGGCTGCATCCAGCTGCTCTACTCCACAATCGCATAAAGATTGACGATTAGGTACATAAGGAAATACTCCGACATCGTCTGTCCCCGGCTGGGCCTATCTAGCGCCCCTGGTGGGCCTATCTAGCGCCCCTGGTGGGCCTATGCGCGCACACAAAATCAGCCCACCAATCTGTTAATTTGCCTATTTATAAATAGTCCCACCTTGCTATCTTAAATTAAATTCTTCTAATTTATATATGTCTTTTAGGTTTCAAGGTCTCAAGGAGCGACTGGGGAATCAAAACTATTTCAAACGATCTAACAGATTAGATCTCAGAGAAAGATAACGAGGGACAACGATGAAGCCAAGGAAGAGAGACCTAATATAGTGGCTAATTAATTAGGAAAAAGGAGGTGGGAAGAGGGATCACGTTGCTGTGATGAAGGAATATCCCGAGACATTGATGGAGTAGGACATGCACACGGTACGGAAAACACGCACATACATTGTCGCAACGAGACGGTCGATTATTAAAAATAAAAAGGGAGGGGCCAGAAAAATTATGGTAGGACTCGACGAGGCAAGGGCTCAACCACACGCACAGACGGTTTTAAATGCAAACATTTTTCAAAATTGTGAAAAAATTGAACACAATTTGAAATTCTGATCAAATTTTCAAAATGAGAACAAAAGTTGGAATAATGAACAACTTTTTAGAACACGAACAAAATTTCAAACCCTAACCTTTTTTGAAATCGTGAACAATTTTTCAGTGAACAAATTTTTGAAAATGCAAACCATTTTTTGAAAACGTGGACAATCTTTGAAAAATAGATAACATTTTAAAATAATGATTTTTTTGAAAAATGAGAAAAAAATTGAAATGCTGAACAATTTTTTAAACACGATTTTTTTTCGAAAATCTTAACTTTTCTGAAAATGCGATCATTTTTTATAATTACGAACAAATTTTGAAAATATTAACAATTTTTTAAACTCTGAACATTTTTCAAAAAACACAAACTAATTTGGAATTCCGAACATTTTTTAATAGATTCATAAATTTGAAAAAAAAATCAGGAATTTGATATTTTTCCCATTTTTAAAATTTCACACATTTGCAAAGCAAAAAAGAAGGGAAAAAGAAAATAAAAAGGAAATTGAGAATAAAATAGAACAAAACCTGTTTTAAGAAAACAAAAACACAAAAACCCGGGAAAACCACTTTAAAACCAGTTGGTTTTGCACCAAGTTGGTCGCGCCCTATTACTTCAGCGTAAACCTAACGCTAACCCAACTGGCATGCAATGCTGCCCATTCATCTTTAAGACTAGGTATCAATTCCTGTGTGCGCCCCTTTGCTTCACTTCTTTTTTCAATCCTGCAGACGCTAATGGGCCGGCCCATTAGTGTGGACGCTTTTGCCGAAGCGCTTCTTCCGTATTGGCGGCCGACGTATCTTTAAGAAAGACCATCCTAAAGGTCACATTTTTCATTGCCGTTGTTAGTTACCCGATGTGCTAGAAAATGGTTTGTTTGAACAACATATATGTGCGATTATACCCGGCTTATATATTGGGTTAGGGGCAGGTGATAATATTTTACTCTTGTTGCAACGCATGAGAACTGAAATAGATCATGACGAACATTGTTAGGGTACGTCCAAATTTCATGGTCAAAAAAGAAATACTCAATGTAGTCTTATTTTTTACTTTTGCAAAAATTAAATTAAAGAAGTGCTGCATAATGGCAAGTGGAGCAAGTTTTAATTTTTCGCCCGGTGCAAGGCACGGGCATTTGTACTAGTAAGAATAGTAAAATTGTTAAACTGTTTTTCAAAAAATGTTGAGCCTGGGGCAGAACCGTACCTCTCGTTTGCATTGAGACGCGCGCCAAAGAAGAAGGCAACGGAGAGCAGCCACGAGTCCGAGTGGACGGCGACGAGGGAGAGCCAGTCGCGGCGGTGCATCCCATCCCTAGCGAAGTTGATCCCTAGCGCCGGCTCCGGCATCTCCGGCGGCACCTCCTCCGCCGGCAGCGCGACCTCCCAACTACCGTTGGGGTGTCCGTATAGACACAAATTCTCCTTCTCTGCACACCAGTCAAAGAAACCGATCAAAGCCCACGACGCGAAGAACCCACCAATTCGAGCCATCAGATCCGATCCGGTCTTACCTGGGTCGCAGTACCTGTAGAAGTCTTCCACATCTGCAAGAGCCGCGAACCACGCGGGGCGACGCGCCGTCGCGTTAAATCTAATATGAAAGAGAAGCTGCACAGAGTGAGAGCAGGGCGGTGCCTGGGTCGCTTACCGACGGTGAGAGCGCGGACGAGTGAGCTGCGGCGGTTGGAAAAGTCCTTAAAGATGTCCTCGACTGTGCGGGGAGCGGGGGAGACGGGGGCAGCGGCAGTCTCCATCGGCTGGGGCACGGTGAGCGGCTGCGCAGGCAGCAGTGTCGGCGCCTTCCGATGTGAGGGAAGTTCAGGTCGGAGCTCTGACGCTGGACGGAATTTAAGGTTAGGGATGCGGTCCAAGCGGGCGTGACACAGTGGAACGGGGCTGGGAAGGGATGCCGCAGTGGGCACGTGGCGTCTACGAGCGCGCCGCGCCCACCCGTGGAAGCGTCACCAGTAACATGCGTACGTTAGGCTAGTCATAGTAACGAGTAACTTAAACTAATGTCATGCATACAACACTAGTATATGCTACTATTTTTATTGTGTAAGTAACATAGAAAAATATCATATATGGTTGCATTATTAACTTTAGACTTAAATTTTTTTGTAAGCGTTATGTAATGATAACATAATATGTTACTTTAAACACATTTCTCCTCATTAACTAGGTGCCACACAAGCAAGTTTGTCTAAAAACTAGTCATAGTGGGAGTAACTTAGCTAGTAGCTAGTAGTTACTAGCTAAGTTACTCCCACTATGACTAGTCTTAAAAAAAAAACTTGAGTCCAAAGCTAATAAATGCAAGCATATATGAAACTACTTCTATGTTATTTGCACAATGAAGGTAGTACTCCCTCCGGTCATTTTTACTCTGCATATTAGGTTTGTCTGCAGTCAATCTCATCCAACTTTGACCAAGTTTATACAAAATATTATTAACATTCACATAACAACACCAATATCATTAGATTCATCTTGGAATATATTTTCATATTATATTTATTAGATATTATAGATGCTAATAATTTTCAATATAAATCTGGTCAAACTTAGCAAAGTTTGACTTTCGACAAATCCAATGTACAGAGTAAAAAGGACCAGAGGGAGTAACATATACGACGTCGTATGCATGACACTAGTTTAAGTTACTCATCACTATGACTAGCCTAAGTCTAGTCATAATAGAAGTAACATAGGTAGTAACATGCATGACACATAAGCAAAATATGTAATGTGGCAAGTAACTAAAAAGGAGAGAGACAAATAGAGTAACATAATATATTACCATCACATAGCGGTTTCCAATGCTAAATGAGTCTATCAAGTAATAAATGAATTGATGCATGACACTACACATATGTTACTACCCACTATAGAAGTAGTAACAAAGACTAGTAACATATGCATGTTAGTAGTCTATGTTACTCCCCACTATGACTAGCCTAAGAAGTTGCTCTCCACTTCTATCAATTCTCTCAACCATGCACATTGTCCACATCAGCTCCATGCCAAGAGTAGCCATCCCCTAGCCTTAGTAAACTCCCTAGAAGAAATAAAAGACAATACTTTTTCCCCTACCACCGACTGAACAATTATATTAGTCGATCTCTCTTCCTCCCCATCTCTTCGTTACTCCAATCTCGTCCCTTCCCCTTCTCTCCCCGTCGCTCGATTTCCTTCGCCGTCGTTCAGGATCCAAGATCCAATCCCCCCCCCCCACCCAAGAAAATACACCAATGTTCTCCCACCAGCGGCTGGGGCTCCTCTGACACGACGGCGGTTCCATCTCGCCTCCACGGCTCTCTAGGATTTTATTAGGCCATGCTTCCTGAAAGTGGAACTATCCTCGGGTGGTTTTGGTAATTCTTTACATATAGCTCATTGAACTAATGCTATTTCAAGATGATCATTTTAGAAAGTTTAATGATTGGCATGGCATGGACTAGGAATGTGGACCCCTCAAAATGCTAAGGACACATATTAGCTCAAGCTCAAGACTCTACATTTTTTTAGTGATCCAAGATCACATTGAGTCCATAGGAAAAGACAATACTATTAAAAGGGGATGAGGTGTTGCTTAATGGCTTGCTTGCTCAAAATGCTTAGTGATATGCTCCAAAAGCCCTCAACCACTTTCTCATTTCCACATATGTCTCAAAACAAAAGTCAAACTCGGCCCCACCGATTTGATCTATCCAGCGTCACCGAGTTCATTTGACATAGCCACTGCCGGAAACCCTAGTAAGTTTGGTCTCACCGATAGGGATCTCGGTCTCACCAAGATGGGATTGCAAACTCTCTGTTTCCCTTCATGACGTTTCGGTCCAACCGAGATGAGCGATCGGTCCCACCGAGTTCGCAATGCAAACTCTCTGTTTCCCTTTCGTAACGTTTCCGTCTCACTGAAATGAGCGATTCGGTCCCACCGAGTTTGCCTGACCAACTCTCTGTCTGCCTATTACAAAAATCGGTCCTACCGAGTTTATGTGATCGGTCTCACCGAGATTACGTTATGCCCTAACCCTAATGAAATCGGTCCCATCGAGTTAACATGTCGGTCCCACCAAAAAGCCTAACGTTCACATTTTGAACTAAATCGGTCTGACCGAGTTTCATGATTCGGTCTCACCGAGTTTGGTAAATTATGTGTAACGGTTAGATTTTGTGTGGAGGCTATATATACCCCTCCACCCACTCTTCATTCGTGGAGAGAGCCATCAGAACGTGCCTACACTTCCAGCATACATTTTCTGAGAGAGAACCACCTACTCACGTGTTGAGACCAAGATATTCCATCAAGAATCTTGATCTCTAGCCTTCCCCAAGTTGCTTTCCACTCAAATCATCTTTCCACCAAATCCAAATTTGTGAGAGAGAGTTGAGTGTTGGGGAGACTATCATTTGAAGCACAAGAGCAAGGAGTTCATCATCAACACACCATCAATTACCTTTTGAAGAGTGGTGTCTCCTAGATTGGTTAGGTGTCACTTGGGAGCCTCCGTCAAGATTGTGGAGTTGAACCAAGGAGTTTGTACGGGCAAGGAGATCGCCCACTTCGTGAAGATCTACCCTAGTGAGGCAAGTCCATCGTGGGCGATGGCCATGGTGGGATAGACAAGGTTGCTTCTTCGTGGACCCTTCATGGGTGGAGCCCTCCGTGGACTCGCGCAGCCGTTACCCTTCATGGGTTGAAGTTTCCATCAACGTGGATGTACGATAGCACCACCTATTGGAACCACGGGAAAAAATCTCCGCGTCTACATTGCGTTTGCACCCTCCAAACTCCTCCCTCTACCTTCATGTGCAATGTTTTTACATTCTACTGGTATACTCTTAGACTTGCATGTGTAGGTTGATTGCTTGACTTATGCTAAGTTGCTAAAATCTGCCAAAACTTAATATTGGGAAAAGGCTAGATTTTTATTTGGTCAAGTAGTCTAATCACCCCCCTCTAGACATACTTTCGATCCTACAAGTGGTATCACAGCTTTGGTCTCCATTTGCATTGATTTCCATAGCTTTTGGTGATCATAGCCTTGGTTTCACAACCTGGAAGAGTATGGCGTCTAGCGAGGGAAATTACCATCGTAGAGGTCCTTACTTTGATGGTACTAATTTTGCTAGTTGGAAGCATAAGATGAAAATGCATATTCTTGGACATAACCCCGTCGTTTGGGCTATTGTGTGTATTGGCTTGCAATGTGAATTCTTTGATGGGAGAGAACCAAACCGTGAAGCTACCGCAGAAGAGTTGAAGATGCTGCAATACAATGCTCAAGCTTACAATATCCTTTTCAATGGATTGTGCCCCGAAGAATTCAACAAAATCAGTTGTCTTGAGAATGCAAAGGAAATTTGGGATACTTTGATTGTTATGCACGAGGGTACCGACTCTGTCAAGGAATCCAAATTGGATGTGCTTCAAAGTCAACTTGACAAGTTCAAAATGAAGGATGGTGAAGGTGTCGCTGAAATGTACTCTAGGCTTGCTCTCATCACAAATGAGATTGACGGCTTAGGAAGTGAAGAGATGACCGATAGATTCATCATCAAGAATATCCTAAGAGCCTTGGATGGAAAATATGACATCGTGTGCACATTGATCCAAATGATGCCCAATTACAAAGATCTCAAGCCAACGGAAGTCATTGGAAGAATTGTTGCTCATGAGATGTCACTCAAGAATAAAGAAGAGCTTCACAAGAAGTCAAGTGGTGCTTACAAAGTCTCATGTGATGCTCCTACACCATCAAGTGAGAAACACACCTTCAATGAGGAATTGAGCCTAATGGTGAAGAATTTCAACAAGTTCTACAAGAGTAGAAGCAAACAAAGAAGTTCCAGGTCAAGGTCCTACAATGACAAAAGATCTTCGAGTCGTGAGCGTAATTGCTACAATTGTGGAAGACCCAGACACTACTCCAGTGAGTGTACGGCCCCCTACAAAAGAAGAGAAGACTCACCCAAAAGGAGAAGTAGAAGAGAAGATTCACCTCCAAGAGAGAGAAGGAGTAGAGATGATCGCTATGAACGAAGAACCTCTCGGAGAAGCAAGGATTCGGAAAGGAAGGACAAATCATCAAAGAGCTACACAAAACGAAGACATCAAGCTCATGTTGGTGAATTGGTATCCGACTCCGACTCCGACCACCACTCCGAAAGAAGTTATCACTCCGACTCCGAATATACTCAAGATGAAGGTGTTGCCGGTCTAGCACTTGTGTCAACCAACTCCTATGACATATTTGACTCACCAAATGAAGGAATTGGAAGATGCTTCATGGCTAAAGGCCCAAAGGTATCACACCCCGAGTATGTTGATTTCAATATTGATGAAGATGATTTTCTAGGTGATGATGATTTACTTGTTGACAACTCTAGTGGTGAAAACTATGATGAATTTGCTGTTAATCATGCTAATCAAGATAAAAATGAATGATGATGATAATAAGGAGATTGAGCGTCTAACTAAATAACTAAACACTCTTAAGTTAGCTCATGAAACTACCTTGGGAGATCATCGAGAACTTTTAAAGAGTCATGAGAAGCTATGCTTCAAAAAACTCAACCTTGAGCAAGAGCATGGGTTCTTAAAAGCAATCAATGATGATCTTCGCAAGAAAAGTTCTTCTTACATTGCCAAGCGTTTACTCTTGTCTACTTACATGCCACAAGTTAAGTCTAGTAACAAGAGTAAGAAAGATTCTTCTTCTAGTAGTAATAATGATCATGTTAAATCTGATATTGTTGCTTCTAGTAGTTCTCTTGATTCCACTAATGATTCTCTAAACCAAGTTACACTTGAGAAACAAAATAGCTTATTGAAGGGAATTATAGAGAAAGATGTTTACAAGAGCATTGCCGAAAGTAAGCAATTTGAGGAAATTGTACGCAAGCAAGGAAGACACCGGAAGAATCAAGGTGTTGGTTTTGAACAAACGTTCAACGCCAATGGAGTTGAGTGGGAAGAAGATCAATACCCCATTACGAAGTTTGTTCCTCAACAAGAGAAGTATGATCCTACTTCTTTCCAAGGGACACAAGCTCAAGATGATCTTTCACCACAAGACCACAAGCAAAAAGGCAAGGACAAGCTTCAAGAAGAGATTGATGCATGCAGCATCCCAAAATTCTAAATTTTGGAATGTTATATTAAATAAATAGTTTTGATTGATTGTTTGATTGTGGTGTGGTTGCTTGTGTGAAATTGAGTGAAATTCAATTTTTTTTGAAAGTTAAATGAGAGGGAATAAAAGGACTTTCCCAAACTTTCATTTTGCATTTATGATCTCCATGACTTCAAATTCTTTTCAAATACAAAACCCTAGAGAGAAGATGATATGACTTCTTCTATTTAACTAAATGAAAAAGGGTTTCTGAAAAATATTTGAGTTTCATTGGGAAATATTTCAAATTTAGAAACTTCAAGCAACTCAATGATTTTCATGAGAGAAGATAAATGACTTCTTCAAATCATATGAAATATGAGTTGGGAGTTTAAAAGAATCAAATTTAAAGTCCCCTTTGAAATTTCTTGCAATTTGGAGTTACTTGGATTTTATTCAAATTATTTTTCTCCAAAAATAAAATATATGGAAAATAGGGTCAAATGATTCCCTACAGTAGAAAAATGGAGAGAAATAAATTTGAGATTATTTTGGTATTTTAAAATAATTTTTATTTGGTTTTTTAAAAATTAGAAGCACTGTTTGCTTTATTTAATTCTTTTGTGTAATTTATTTGCCCTTGAAAAATAGTTCGTGTTGTAGAAAATCTTTTTCTGGAAATTTTGATATATAATATGCCTATATATCATTTTTGTTATTTGTTGTTTATTCTTATTTTTTTCTTATCAAAAAATTGTTTAAAGAAAACCCAGACCGCGCCAGGCCAGGCCAACCGGCCCAACGCCCAGCGCCCGAGCGCTGCGCCCCACACCGCCTAACGCTCGCTTGCCCACTCGCAGCCCCGCTCGCACGCCGCCTTGCCAGCCACCGACAGGTGGGACCCATCTGTCGGGTCCGTCCCCGACATCGCGCCGGAGTCCTTCGCTCGTACGAAACGCCGCCGCCGTGCCCGACCCGGACGCCCTCCGCATCGCCTTTCCCCCTCACCCACGCATCGCCCTTGCCCCCTCCTATATATAGCCGAGGCCCCGGCCTTGTTTTGCCTCAAACCGATAGGCCCTAGACCCTCCCCACGCTCCACGGGAACTTGCAGGAGTTCGCGAGATCTGCTGAGCTCCGCCGCCAAGCGTCGCGCCGTTCTGACGCCGCAGCCCAGCTCCGACCCCGCCATCGGCTTCGGCACCTCACGCCGCTTCTTCCCGACCCCACGGCCACACCGGAGGATCACCAGAGCCGCCACCCGCTCGAAGCCGCCGCCGCCGCCGTCTCCTCCGGCGACGTCGAGCCCCACCGCCGCGGTACGCCTCGAGCCCTCTCGTCCATCCGATCTTAGTGCTACGGTTAGGATTAGATATGTTTGTTTTTTTATTTGAACCGGTATGTGCTAAATAGCGAACGTCCGCCGTTTTAGCCCCGCAGTGCATAGTTTTCGGCCAGTAGATTTCTGACACGTGGCCAGGGACCTAGATGTAGTTTTTTTTTCAGATTAGCCCCTGGTTTTCAAACCCTCACAACTTTTACACCGTTCGCCCAAATTCAACGAAACCAACGCCAAATTCTTCGTCATGATCCCCTCTATCCAGATAACCAACTTAAACGTATTTTGAAAGTTTAAAATTTGATTTCAAACAGATTTGAATTCAAACTTCTTTTGTTCATAACTCGAGTTTTATAACTCAAATTTAATTGATTCTTTTTGCTAATTGAAGCTCTTGACCTAAACTTTCTGATAAGGCCAAATCCACCTAATTTTGGTACTATTAGAAATTGTTTTCTGTTGTAAGAGTTAATTGCTTGTTTTCAAAGTTTTTCGAGTTCTTTTCTTCGATTCTTTTGCATCAGTGCTTATGTATGCAATTGCTTGCTTACGATAGATTGACCGGAGTGTGACGAGTAGAACTATCAGGAGTTATGAGTGTGAATCATCTTCATCAACAGTACGAGGCAAGTTCACACTTTGATCATACCCCTTTATTACCCGGTTTTTATGCATTAGTTTCAATCCTCAAACATTGCATGAGTAGGTTTGAATACTTGTGGATATCGGGAAGTAGTTGATGAGGTAGAACCTATTGTCTTGCATTCAAACTTGGGAGTTACTTCTACGTTATGCTTATACTGCAATGCTATGCTCGTAGACGTGGTTTGGTTTGAGAGTATTCATGACAGATGTGAGAGATTGTTGTTAATTAAGGTTTAACTTAAGGTGGCTACTTTAACACACATCTGGGTGGATTGGTTTGTGGGCACCTGGGGAAATCCAGTGTTGTCCAAGGAGAATCCCGGGGTATCAGTATGGTTTGCCACCTAGGCTCAAAGGGATCATTATGTTATTGATGCTGGAAACTTCCGTGTGTAGCCACAAGCCATTATGGGCTCTGGCATAGTTGTGTATGATGTGTGATCTCTTACAGTGGTAGACTAGTAGATGTAGGTGATGTAGGTTGTACTGTCTAGCCGTCGTAACGAGCTAACGCTTCTGAAAGACTGTGTCTCGGTCATCCGTTTCTCAAACATCATGTAGTGAGAAATACAACGGAGGAGATCGAGTCTTGTGGGGAAAAGTGCGCAAACCTCTGCAGAGTGTACAAACTAATCATGGTTAGCCGTGTCCCCGGTTATGGACATCTTGAGTATTTGGTACTTGAATTATTGGTTTGATCCCATCAGGTTACTTAAATAATTTGTTGGGTTATTGATGTTAATTTGGGATTGAGTTGGGGTTACCTTCTCAATATTTTCAACAAACTTTGTAGTTAAATAAAATATATTCCTTTGTTGTAGGAAAAAAATTAGCTTTATGCAAAAATTAAACTTAGAGCCTCCACCAGCCAAATATGCATGTAGTGATAGCCAATATTCAGCATTGCTCTACAGTGTGAAATTGCCAGTACATTCAATGTACTGACCTATATGGCTGCAATGTCTGATATTGTAGGATTCGTACGACGAGTAAGTGATACGTTAGGGTTTCGATTTCTACACTCATGTTTGCCGTTGGTGTTGATGGGAATCCACAACCTTGTTGTTACTTCCGCTATATGGAATGAGGTAATAGTATTTATGCTACTTTATACATGTGATTTACCTCTGTTATAAATCCTCGAGTACTGTGTGTGTCAGCATACCAATCCAGGGATGACACTTAAGCAAAGAGACTTGATCCATTCGGGTCGGGTCGCTACAAGTTGGTATCAAAGCACATGTTGACTGTAGGACGTGACCCTAGAAACTGGCAAGCCCATAGGAAATATTTTCTCTAATTTTTTTTCAAAATGATCTTTTACCTCTCCTCTTTTCTGAGTTTTATCAAATATTTCCTTTTAGTTAGACTATACCCCCCTTTCCCCTTTTTGACTACACGAAGATTCGACTGATGAGACCACTCCAAGAAGTACAAGTCGTCCGACAACTAAGACCATTCCGAATGAAGAGGATTTTACCGTGCATTGTAATAATGGAAACTACAACGGTTGAAGACTCTGAAGACTAGGAAAATTTGAAGGCTCTGAAGAATTCCCAGATTGGTATGACCTAGGAAAGTTACCCTTATGGAACTCGTCAGACTATTGAAGCTGTCAATACCGGAGATCAAGGTGTGTCAGAGAAAGATCGGAACATGGAGCGTTAAAACTCAAAGTTTTTGTCAAGAAAACCCCAAGGCAGGAGATATCTGTTGGGGAACGTAGTAATTTCAAAAAAAATCCTACGCACACGCAAGATCATGGTGATGCATAGCAACGAGAGGGGAGAGTGTTGTCCACGTACCCTCGTAGACCGAAGCGAAGCGTTAACACAACGCGTTGATGTAGTCGTCGTCTTCACGATCCGACCGATCAAGTACCGAACGCACGGCACCTCCGAGTTCAGCACACATTCAGCCCTATGACGTCCCTCGAACTCCGGTCCAGCCGAGTGTTGAGGGAGAGTTTCGTCAGCACGACGGCGTGGTCACGATGATGATGTTCTACCGACGCAGGCTTCGCCTAAGCACCGCTTCTGATGATATCGAGGTGGACTATGGTGGAGGGGCACCGCACACGCTAAAAGATCAAATCAATTGTTGTGTCTTTGGGGTGCCCCTGCCCCCGTATATAAAGGAGCAAGGGGAGGAGGCAGGAGGAGGCGCGCCGGGAGGAGTCCTACTCCCACTGGGAGTAGGACTCCATCCCTTCCTTGTTGGATTAGGAGAAGGGGGGAAAAGGAGGGAGAAAGGAAGGAAAGGGGGGGCGCCGCCCCCCTCTCCTTGTCCTATTCGAACTAGGGGAGGGGCGCCCTGCCCCGCCGCCTCCTCTCTTCTCCACTAAGGCCCACTATGGCCCATTAAGCCCCGGGGTTCCAGAACCCTCGGTACTCCGGTAAAATCCCGATTTCACCCGGAACACTTCCGATATCCAAATATAGGCTTCCAATATATCAATCTTCATGTCTCAACCATTTCGAGACTCCTCGTCGTGTCCGTGATCACATCCGTGACTCCGAACAACCTTCGGTACATCAAAACTCATGAACTCATAATATAACCGTCATCGAAACTTTGAGCGTGCGGACCCTACGGGTTCGAGAACTATGTAGACATGACCGAGACACGTCTCCGGTCAATAACCAATAGCGGAACCTGGATGCTCATATTGGCTCCCACATATTCTATGAAGATCTTTATCGGTCATACCGCATAACAACATACGTTGTTCGCTTTGTCATCGGTATGTACTTGCCCGAGATTCGATCGTCGGTATCTCAATACCTAGTTCAATCTCGTTACCGGCAAGTCTCTTTACTCGTTCTGTAATACATCATCCCACAACTAACTCATTAGTTGCAATGCTTGCAAGGCTTAAGTGATGCATTACGAGAGGGCCCGAGATACCTCTCCGATAATCGACCGACAAATCCTAATCTCGAAATACGCCAACCCAACAAATACCTTCGGAGACACCTATAGAGCACCTTTATAATCACCCAGTTACGTTGTGACGTTTGGTAGCACACAAAGCGTTCCTCCGGTAAACGCGAGTTGCATAATCTCATAGTCATAGGAACATGTATAAGTCATGAAGAAAGCAATAGCAACATACTAAACGATCGAGTGCTAAGCTAACGGAATGGGTCAAGTCAATCACATCATTCTCCTAATGATGTGACCCCGTTAATCAAATGACAACTCATGTCTATGGCTAGGAAACATAACCATCTTTGATCAACGAGCTAGTCAAGTAGAGGCATACTAGTGACACTCTGTTTGTCTATGTATTCACACAAGTATTATGTTTCCGGTTAATACAATTCTAGCATAAATAATAAACATTTATCATGAAATAAGGAAATAAATAATAACTTTATTATTACCTCTAGGGCATATTTCCTTCAATATCGACTTTGGAATGATAGCTCATGGCGGAGACATGGCATAAACATGGATATTCATGATATTATCACCCGCTTATGCTATTGTCATCATGCAGAGTTAAGCATGCATTTCTTCGGAAGGATTGGATGGTAGAACGCTGATGGATCACCTATCAACAAAAGATGAAGTTTTAACCTTAGCTGGTGTATCACCAGGATCTGGAGTATTACATCAAGAAGTTTAAGATGGACCTGCAGGAAGCTATATTTGACAAGGAGCATTTCGTGAAGAACTTAGGACCCAGAAGCTAAAAGTAGCCAATCGGGAGGAGCAAAACCTCGAGATACCGGAGATTCGTCAGGAACTGAAGGACAGTAGTACCATGGCTCATGCCAAGGATGTTGAAACCTAGAAGTTTGGAACGCAACTCCAGAAATATTAAAGGACGTCACGAGAGACTTCGCGTCAACAGAGATGATCCGGCAATAGAACTTGAGAAGGACAAGCATGATCGGAAGAATCCATCGGAGACATGAACAAGACTTGAAGAGTTTGGAGACATTGAAGATTTATTGACCTTTAGAAGACCAAACCCCTGTTATATACCTACGTTAGATGTGACGATTGTGAGCTGTCATTTGTTTGATGTTTTTCCGACAGCCACAAATAAAATCTGTCTTTTCAAAACCATTGTTTGTATTGTGTGTATCCCTCTCTATCTATCTTATCCCACCCCAAAACCCATGGACCCAATAGAGGATGAATGGAGATGAACTCGTATTTTCTGGACCGATGACTCAATTGGAGACGGACCGATGGATTCAGAACATGGAGGATCACATGAAGAACAACACTATAGCCGGAAAGGATATGGCCCAGCATGCTCTTCAGTGCTTTGAAAGAGGTGCTACTACTTGGTGGAGGATGTACCAAACCATCAATGGATGGCAAGGAGTAACCATTTGGAAAGAATTTAAGTTGACTCTGCTAAACTCTCGTCTTGTGTCCCAGAAATTGAAGCCTTATGGAAATGATATGAAGAAACCTTGTGCATGCAAGCTCTATGGAGAAATAAGACACAACCATAAAGAACACAAGGATGAATGGCCTAATTGTGAAGATAGTCACCCAGCTGAAGAATGCCCAACTAGGCAGATTACTTGTTTCTTATGTGAAGGGACTACCCACTACCCTGCTCAGAGTCACATTTACCCCATGGTACAACGAACTATCCAAGAGAAGAAAGAAGAAATGAAAGGAGCCCTCATGGAAATTTTAGAAGAATCGGTGATGAAGGAAGAGGTGGAGGACACACCCAAAGAAGACCCAACTAAACGTTGCACCAAGTCATGCTATTCATGTGGAGAAGAAAGACACATCTCCCAGAATTTTCTGAATGGGGATCTAGTAGAATTACTGACAAAGGAAGTAGAGTATGACCCATAGGAAATAGAAGCCCTGATTGGAACAGAAAAGTCCAGGAAGAGAAATAGATTGGATTCCAAGAAGGACCTGAGTCATATCACATGTTTTAGGTGCAAGGAGTCAGGGCACTACTTCAGCGGTTGCCCAAAAATGAAGCCAAGGACCCAAGGAGGCTTTGAAATCACAAGGAAACCTCGAGACCTGTCAGAAGTAATACGTTTTTGTTGTAATGAAGCAGGGCACTTTGCGAGAGATTGTCCCAAAGAGAAGGAGGCTTGCGCTAAATAGTTGAGTTTGCAACAAAAGAAATATAGTAGTAGTAGAGGAAACATTTCTTTTATATTGAGGTATTGAGTTGAGGCATGTAATGGAAATACAGGAGATTGTAATAATTTGTGAATCAATAAAGTTAGCATCGTTGGTACTGATTTGGATTTGATGAGTAGTTACTCTAAGAAGAAGGATTTTGACCAGTTTTAAGGATATGAGAAATATGGTATATGGAAGAATTTTTGCATTTCAAGGGTGGTAGTACCCTGTGAGGACACTTGACCCCTGGAAAAGATAATGATATTCCACGGAGTGGACTTCGGACAAAGTAAGTACGAGTTTTATCTCGATATGTGGGACACCCCAAGAATATGAGGGGATGAAGTACTATTGGATATAAAGGAGGTAGAATGTTGGTAATATGGAGCAATTGTAACTCAATGATGAGTCTGAGTAATCACGTCTTAGTTTAGTACCAATAGAAGGGAGACAGTACAATTGGATGGATTTAAGAATGCTAGGAAGCTGGATGTTGGAATAATGATCAGTTGCCGCAATGATGAGTTCAAGGTTTACAAGTGATGAGATGGGCCATAACCCACAGGCTCCAGGACCTGCCAAGAAGCAAGCACACTCTTACTGAAGGAAAAACCCTGGAAGAAGATATGCCTTTATCGACAGACGATCTTATAGGAGTTACACAAAACCTGAGAGTTGTGAAGAAACGATAGATGTTTGTTTGGCTTGCAAAATCAATGGATTTATTCGAACTTAGTTCGTCGACAAGAGAAATTCTGCAATGCTTGTGAGGATGACCGAGTGTTAGAATGCGAGATTCGCTAAACCATATACAAGGTAATGATTTGTGTGCGGGATGGATTGATCACCATACCGACTTACTCTTATTATTCGCCTTGCTATACGAGATGGTAAATCTGAGTGACTTACCCATAGTAGAGCAACGACGATCAAAACCTTGTTTGAACCTTAGGATGGTATGCCAATATTTTTCCCCTTGTACAAGCAGTTGTTGCTAATCGTAGGATATACGGTGAGGTTCAGCCCAGACCAGTTTTCTGCAGGGAAACAGTCTAATTGTTGGATGACCACCATGAGATATCGATAGTTGTTTAGTATTCGCGCCAGACTCGTCAGCTAAGAAGGCCCAGTCCTAGAAGAAACTTACCAAGACGAAAGGACAGAAGAATTGCGGTAAAGGTTATGCCACTACCGGAAGAGCCTAGAGAAGGAATTTTTCCGAAAATCTGAGAAGACTGACATTGTCAAGAACAAGGATGAAGTATATGAGTTTTGATGGAACCATAACCATGCTTCTAAAGGTGGTAGCATCCCAGACCCCCTGTGACGATCGACGGATTTTGAGAAGACCCCTAAACCTAACCTATTTCTTTCTAGCCTCTCTGAATCTCGAGAACAAGATTCATTTTAAGGGTGGTAGGTTTGTAACATCCCAAAATTCTAAATTTTGGAATGTTTTATTAAATAAATAGTTTTGATTGATTGTTTGATTGTGGTGTGGTTGCTTGTGTGAAATTGAATGAAATTCGAAATTTTTTTGAAAGTTAAATGAGAGGGAATAAAAGGACTTTCCCAAACTTTCATTTTGCATTTATGATCTCCATGAATTCAATTTTTTTTGAAAATAAAACCCTAGAGAGAAGATGATATGACTTCTTCCATTTAATTAAATGAAAAGGGGTTTTTGAAAAATATTTGAATTTCATTGGGAAATATTTCAAATTCAGAAACTTCAAGCAACTCAATGATTTTCATGAGAGAAGATAAAATGACTTCTTCAAATCATATGAAATATGAGTTGGGAGTTTAAAAGAATCAAATTTAAAGTCCCTTTGAAATTACTTTCAATTTGGAGTTATTTGGATTTTATTCAAATTATTTTCTCCAAAAATAAAATATATGGAAAATAGGGTAAAATGATTCCCTACAAGAGAAAAATGGAGAAATAAATTTGAAATTATTTTGGTATTTTAAAATAATTTTTATTTGGGTTTTAAATAAACCAGTAGCACTGTTTGCTTTATTTATTTTTTGTGTAACTTATTTGCCCTTGAAAAATAATTCATGTTGTAGAAAATCTTTTTCTGAAAATTTTGATATATAATATGCATATATATCATATTTTTTATTTGTTGTTTATTCTTATTTTTCTTGCCAAAAAAATTGTTTAAAAAAAAGCCAGACCACGCCAGGCCAACCGGCCCAAGGCCAAGCCTCCAGCCCAGCGCCCGAAGCGCCACGCCTCAAGATCGCCTCGCTCGCTCGCCTGGCATCGCAGCCCTTCGCCACGCGCGCCGCCACCACCGATAGGTGGGACCCATCTGTCGGGTCCGTCCGTGACCTCGCCTCGGAGTCCTCCGCTCGCACGAAACGCCGCCGCCGCCGTGCCCGACCCGGACGCCTCCGCATCGCCTTGCCCCATCACCCACGCATCGCCCTTGCCCCCTCCTATATATAGACGAGGCCCCGACCTCGTTTTGCCTCAAACCGATAGGCCCGAGACCCTTCCCACGCTCCATGGGAACTCGCCGGGGTTCACGAGATCCGCCGCGAAGCGTCGCTCCGTTTCGACGCTGCAGCCCAGCTCCGACCCTGCCATCGGCTTTGGCACCTTGCGCCGCTTCTTCCCGACCCCACGGCCACGCTGGAGGACCACCAGAGCCGCCACCCGCTCGAAGCCGCCGCCGCCGTCTTCTCCGGCGACGTCGAGCCCCACCGCCGCGGTACGCCCCGAGCCCTCTCGTCCGTCCGATCTTAGAGCTACGGTTAGGATTAGATCTGTTTGTTTTTTTATTCGAACCGGTATGTGCTAAATAGCGAACGTCCGCCGTTTCAGCCCCGTAGTGCACAGTTTTCGGCCAGTAGATTTCTGACACGTGGCCAGGGACCTAGATGTAGTTTTTTTAAAAAATTAGCCCCTGGTTTTCAAACCCTCACAACTTTTACACTGTTTGCCCAAATTCAACTAAACCAACGCCAAATTCTTCGTCATGATCCCCTCTATCCAGATAACCAACTTAAACATATTTTTGAAAGTTTAAAAATTTGATTTCAAACAGATTTGAATTCAAACTTCTTTTGTTCATAACTCGAGTTTTATAACTCAGATTTAATTGATTTTTTTTGCTAATTGAAGCTCTTGACCTAAACTTTCTGATAAGGCCAAATCCACCTAATTTTGGTACTATTAGAAATTGTTTTCTATTGCAAGAGTTAATTGCTTGTTTTCGAAGTTTTCCGAGTTCTTTTCTTCGATTCTTTTGCTTGAGTGCTTATGTATGCAATTGCTTGCTTACGACAGATTGACCGGAGTGTGACGAGTAGAACTATCAGGAGTTATGAGTGCGAATCATCTTCATCAATAGTACGAGGCAAGTTCACACTTTGATCATACCCCTTTATTACCCAGTTTTTATGCATTAGTTTCAATCCTCAAACATTGCATGAGTAGGTATGAATACTTGTGGGTATTGGGAAGTAGTTGATGAGGTAGAACCTATTGCCTTGCATTCAAACCTGGGAGTTACTTCTACGTTATGCTTATACTGCAATGCTATGCTCGTAGACGTGGTTTGGTTTGAGAGTATTCATGACAGATGTGAGAGATTATTGTTAATTAAGGTTTAACTTAAGGTGGCTACTTTAACACACATCTGGGTGGATTGGTTTGTGGGAACCTGGGGAAATACAGTGTTGTCCAAGGAGAATCCCTGGGTATCCGTGTGATTTTTCCTATGGTTTGCCACCCAGGCTCAAAGGGATCATTATGTTATTCATGCTGGAAACTTCTGTGTGCAGCCACAAGCCATTATGGGCTCTGGCATAGTTGAGTACGTTGTGTGATCTCTTACAGTGGTAGAATAGCAGATGTAGGGGATGTAGGTTGTACTGTCTACCTGTCGTAACGAGCTAACGCTTCTGAAAGACCGTGTCTCGGTCACCCGTTTCTCAAACATCATGTAGTGCGAGAAATACAACGGAGGAGATCGAGTCTTGTGGGGAAAAGTGCGCAAACCTCTACAGAGTGTACAAACTAATTATGGTTAGCCGTATCCCCGGTTATGGACATCTTGAGTATCTGGTACTTGAATTATTGTTTTGATCTCATCACATTACTTAAATAATTTGTTGGGTTATTGATGTTAATTTGGGATTGAGTTGGGGTTACCTTCTCAATATTTTCAACAAACTTTGTAGTTAAATAAAATACATTCCTTTGTTGTAGGGAAAAAATAGCTTTATGCAAAAATGAAACTTAGAGCCCCCACCAGCCAAATATGCATGTAGTGATAGCCATTATTTAGCATTGCTCTACAGTGTGAAATTTCCAGTACATTCAATGTACTAACTTATATGGCTGCAATGTCTCATGTTGTAGGATTCTTACGACGAGTAAGTTATATGTTAGGGTTACGATTTCTACACTCAACTTTGCCGTTGGTGTTGATGGGAATGCACAACCTTGTTGTTACTTCCGCTATATGGATTGAGGTAATAGTATTTATGCTACTTTATACATGTGATTTACCTCTATTATAAATCCTCGAGTACTGTGTGTGTCAGCATACCGATCCAGCGATGACACTTAAGCACAGAGACTTGATCCATTCGGGTCGGGTTGCTACAATGCATTTGAAGAAGCTCCCAAGGTGTTGGTCAAGTGGGTTCCCAAGACTACATCAAGTTCTACTTCATCAAGTACGACTACAACTCCAAGGATTCCCATCAAGATGATGTGGATCCCGAAGAAGAAGAACTAGAGAGTTCTTGAGGGTGACTCCGCCAACATACTTCACTCATTATATTTTGGCGAGGACAAGTGCAAACAACTTCCACATCTTGCACTAGTTCAAGGAGTCACAAACCCTCTTGTTGGTAAGACCAGGGACAAGGTAACCTAATGCTTCCGTGGATATATCATCTTGTGTGAACATCACTCTATGTCTATGGATATCCTTTTTTGTTCCTTATGGGACTAACCCATGTAGGTATTGAAAGTGCAACTCACTCCAATGGACTGCTCCAAATGATCTACATCAACATTGAGCATCCACATCTTCAACATCTACATGAAGTCATCATCGACAAAACCCAAGGTTAGTTCATCCCTCCTAGGGGGGATATCACATCTAGGGGGATCTTTACTCTAAATATTGAGCTAAAGCAACTATAATGGTGTGAACACAATAGTGCTTTATGTAAAAGTGGTAACCCCACTTGCGCTTAAATGATGAGTATGACCTATGATCAAATGTTCTCATTTGACTCCTAAGTCAATATACTCATATATAGATGACCTAGTCATCGCCAATTGCTTGATAGATGCTAGAGTGTTTGTGCATGCTTTGTCACATATATCATTTGCCATTTTATTGTGTGAGCATGTTGATTGCATATTTTACTCATTCGAGGATATCCATTTGTTGCTTTGATTGTTTGGCTCTTTTACTTTTGCCAAATGGATGGACAAGAATGCCTAAGACCTCCTGTAGCTATCTATGCTTTTCTCGTCTCAGACTCTATTCATGCTACATCACAAAGTTTGATCAAGTCAGATTCGAACACTCTGTGTGAGGAGCACTTGGAGTCCCCGATTCGTCATAGACTTAAACTTCCAAAACCTCTCTGTGCATTTCGGTCCGACCGATTCATCCTTTTTGGTCTGACCGAGTTCACTGAGATCTAGGTTTTCAATCTCGGTGCAACCGATTAGAACTTTTCGGACACACGAGTTGCAGTAACCGCTTGCGATTCTGCATCTCGGCACTCGGTCACACCGATAGGGTCAGGATATATATATCGACGGGTTGATTTTGGAAATTTCTCCAAAACCCTTCATCCCCCGTGCGTCCTGCTCTGCCACCTCGAGTCTCCGGATCGTCCTCTAGTTGCTAGAGACCTCCCGCCGCTGGTCTCCATCGCTGTCAACGGATATCAACCCCGTCGTTGCCGCTGTATCGAACTCACCGCCGAACTAGGGTATGAGTTCGAAAATTTGTGTTGTTCCTTACTCCGATTCTTAGCACAAAGCAAATGCCATGTTCTTTACCACGCATGAGATCATCCTGTCCAGCAAGAACACCCCTTAGATTAGATTTGATTCTAAAATTTAGGGTTAGGTTTCCGCCGAACTCATCTCGGACTGACCGAGTTGTGGGAATAGGTCTCACCGATTTGGCCTAGGCCATTGCACTTGCATTTTTTGGTCTGACCGAAAGTTGCAAATCGGTGTGACTGAGTTCAACTCTCTGTGAAACCCTAGCAATCTCGGAGTCATCGAACTGTGTCTCGGTCTGACCGATCTCACTAGTTTAGACTCCAAAAGTTGCTTCGGAGTCACCGAGTTTAACAAATCGGTAGCTCCGAAATGCTTTCGGTGGAAAACTAAAACTAAGTTTTTGACTCATTTGTTTTGCAAAAACTCTGCACTTTGTTATGCTCATCCTCTCTATCTCATCTATATCTATTCACAGGGTCTGCTGTCACTTTGCTTTGCCAGTATGTCTGATCAGAGTTATAGCCAAAACAAGTTAGAAGAGAAAGTGAACATGAGTGAGGGCACTAGTCCCTCTAGCAGCTATGATGAGGGTAGCAGAAGTACCCCAAGCAATTTGCCCAAGGTAGCTACAAGGACAAGGAAGAAGAGAAATTTAGACTCAGAGGATGAGGATTATGTGGCTGCTGAGGAAGAAGTGAGCTCCAAGAAAAGGGTTGTTAAGAAGGAGTTTGGCTCAGCTGCATCCACCAAGCCTGGCATGCACAAGAAGGCATCTGCCAAGAGAGTTCCTATGTCTAAGGCCAGATCCTCAACTCAGGAAACTATGGAGTTCACACTTGAACCAAAGGAGGCTGGTGAAGGCAAGAAGAGGAAAGAGAGGGTCAAGAAGACCATTGCCAGAGTCATTGAGAGATCCTCTATGATAAGAGATCCAGCTGAGGATGAAGAAGAGGAAGACGATGCTGCACCAGCACCCAAGTCACAAAAGCTGATGGGGGATGCCATCAAGTCCAGGGCTGCCCCTTCAAAGCCCAAGACTGCCCCCAAAGCTTCTGCTCCAGCTTCAAAGACTTCAAAGCCCAAGAGGAGCAATATTCCAGCTGCTGAAAAGAACAAGGCCCCAGTGCCTGGGATGGAAGAAGAAGAAGATGCTGAAGCCCAAGTGCTTAGGAAGCTCAAACCTAAGATTCCAGATCATGATGACATCCATCCAGTGGCAGAAGACATGAACATCAGGAAGGATGCAGGTCTCAGACTTTGGAGACAAACTGATCCATATGCTGTGAGGAGAAGGACTGCTCTGGACTACAGGTTCCATACCAAAGGGCAGTAGGATTTCTATGAAACCATCTTGCTTGACAAGAAGCATATTGTTTGTGATATGAAGTGGGCAGATTGGGAATACATTGATAAGAATGAAGATCATTTTCCGGGAGTGCATGAGAGCTTTAGTCTATGTGGAGTGGACAAATTTGTGGGTCAGAAGCTAACCAAGTGGAATGATGAGCTCATTATGCAATTCTACTCCACAGCACACTTCTATCCTGATGGTAGAATTGTTTGGATGTCTGAGGGTACAAGGTACGAATCAACTGTTGATGAATGGGAAAAATTGATCAATGCCCCTGAAGAGCATGAAGATGACTTGGATGTCTATGCCAAGAAGAAGAAACACCATAACTCAATGGCCAACATGTACAAGGAAATTCCAGACAAAGCCTTGGAAACTCATAAGCTAGGCTCTGTTCATTATCTGTTGTCTGGATTGGCCACAATCAACACTATCCTGAGGCATACCTTGTTGACAAAATCTGGAGATCACAAGATGATCGGAGGAAATTCAATCAACTTGCTGCAATTGTTTGATGTGCCCCAAAAATTCAAAGTCATGATGATGAGGACATCAATACCATTGTTACACCCACAGCCCCCGCTGCTATACATCTTGGACCAATTACTAGAGCTCACATGCGCCAATTGAATTATCGGTACTTTCGTTTCTTGGTAACGATTCCAATGTTCATGAGAATATGATGCTGCCTAAATTGGATACATTTGTTTTGCTTACAAATGAAGGGCCTACCATGGACAAGAAAGATGAACCTTGGAGCAAGTTCAAGCATGGAGATGTTGGCATGCTAAGGGGAACAAGAACGGAGTTACAAGTGATGATTCCAGGACTTTGAAGCCACCCTAATGAGTGCATGAGGCCTTGGACGAAATATACAAGATGCCACTTCATAATATTAGTTTATAGGCTATTCTAGGTGCTGCGTCACCTTATTATTGGGCCAGCCCATGTAATTTCGAAATACTTAAGTATAGGCTGTTTTTAGAGTCCGTATGTGTGGGGAAACAAGAGTTAGGGTTGATTTGGACCCCTCCACCAAGGGCCACGAAATTCCCCCTCTTCCTCCATATATACAGCCCTTAGGGCACCGTTTAGACCTTGGGTTTTGTTTAGATTAAAAGTTCGCCATAGCTGCAACCGTGTACTTCGTTTGTGTTCAACGACTGCACAAAGGCGTCCACAGAACCCCACCTTGATCAATAAAGCTTTCATCTTATATTCGCAATATCCAGATTGCAATCTCAGTTTCTTGCTTGTTCTTCGTTTGCTCGCAGGAAACAGGCCCTCGTGGTCGTTGATCGTGCTCGGCGTGGTCAATAACCCTCGGAAGTTGGTTTAGCGATTGCTAAGGCGCGACGTCTCGCACGCTCGTAGTCGGATCGTCAAGGTCGACTCCCACAGAAACGATAGCCACCATCTCATCGAAACATCGGGACACCTTTGCCTCTATCACATGGGCCTGATTGTGGAAACAATCAAGAGGATAGCTGCAGATCAGAAGAGATCGTGTGGGTATGTGATATGTCTCCGCCGTATCTACTTTTCCAAACACTTTTGCCCTTGTTTTGGACTCTAAATTGCATGATTTGAATGGAACTAACCCGGACTGACGCTGTTTCCAGCAGAATTGCCATGGTGTTATTTTTGTGCAGAATTAAAAGTTCTCGGAATGACCTGAAACTTCATGGAGATTATTTTTGGAAATAATAAAAAATACTGGCGAAAGAATCAAGGCCAGGGGGCCCACACCCTATCCACGAGGGTGGGGGGCGCGCCCCCTGCCTCGTGGGCCCCCTAGTGCTCCACCGACCTCAACTCCAACTCTATATATTCGTGTTCGGGAAGAAAAAAATCAGAGATAAGGATTCATCACGTTTTACGGTACGGAGCCGCCGCCAAGCCCTAATCTCTCTCGGGAGGGCTGATCTGGAGTCCGTTCAGGGCTCCGGAGAGGGGAATCCGTCGCCATCATCATCATCAACCATCCTCCATCACCAATTTTATGATGCTCACCGCCGTGCGTGAGTAATTCCATCTTAGGCTTACCGGACGGTGATGAGTTGGATGAGATTTATCATGTAATCGAGTTAGTTTTGTTAGGGTTTGATCCCTAGTATCCACTATGTTCTGAGATTGATGTTGCTATGACTTTGCTATGCTTAATGCTTGTCACTAGGGCCCGAGTGCCATGATTTCAGATCTGAACCTATTATGTTTTCATGAATATATGTGAGTTCTAGATCCTATCTTGCAAGTCAATAGTCACCTACTATGTGTTATGATCTGGCAACCCCGAAGTGACAATAATCGGGACCACTCCCGGTGATGACCGTAGTTTGAGGAGTTCATGTATTCACTATGTGTTAATGCTTTGGTCCGGTACTCTATTAAAAGGAGGCCTTAATATCCCTTAGTTTCAATAGGACCCGCTGCCACGGGAGGGTAGGACAAAAGATGTCATGCAAGTTCTTTTCCATAAGCACGTATGACTATATTCGAAATACATGCCTACATTACATTGATGAATTGGAGCTAGTTCTATGTCACCCTATGTTATAACTGTTGCATGAATAATCGCATCCGGCATAATTCTCCATCACCGATCCAATGCCTACGAGCTTTTCACATATTGCTCTTCGCTTATTTACTTTTCCGTTGCTACTGTTACAATCAATACAAAACCAAAACTGCTACTGTTAGTTTTGCCACTGCTACCACTATTATCATATTACTTTGGTACTAAATACTTTGCTGCATATATTAAGTTATCCAGGTGTGGTTGAATTGACAACTCAACTGCTAATACTTGAGAATATTCTTTGGCTCCCCTTGTGTCGAATCAATAAATTTGGGTTGAATACTCTACCCTCGAAAACTGTTGCGATCCCCTATACTTGTGGGTTATCAAGACTATTTTATAGCGCCGTTGCCGGGGAGCATAGCTCTATTCTTTGATTCACTTGGGATTTATATCTGCTGGTCACTATGAGGAACTTGAAAGACGAGAAAACCAAAATTTATCCCTCAACTACGAGGGGAGGTAAGGAACTGCCATCTAGCTCTGCACTTGATTCACCTTCTGTTTTGAGTAAGCTTGCGACACCTAAACCTGCTTCTGCTATTAATTCTGATATGTCGCATGTTATTGATGATGCCACTTCTGCTATGCATGATACTTATGATGAAACTACTTCTATGCTTGCTTGATGAGCAACTTGCTAGGGCTAGAGAGAATGAAATTATTGAAACTGATAATATTGACGAAAGTGATGATGAAGATTCTCCCCCTAAATATGAATTGCATGTTGTGCCTGAGGGTTATGTTATGGATGAAGAAACTGCTAGAGACTTTCTTGCTTGCAATGATAGGAGTGATCTTAAGAAATTATTAGCCAAGCTTAAAGAAAATCTCTGAATGCTAGAATGAAATATGATCCTGCTTATGCTACTTCACTATCTTTGTTACTGATAAGGATTATGATTTCTCTGTTGATCCTGAGATAATTACTCTGGTTGAATCTAATCCTTTCTATGGCTATGAATCTGAAACTGTTGTGGCACATCTTACTAAATTAAATGATATAGCCACCCTACTCACTAATGATGAGAAAACTCGTTACTACTATGTCCTTAAATTATTTCCTTTCTCATTAAAGGGTGATGCTAAAACATGGTTTAATTCTCTTGATCCTGGTTGTGTGCGTAGTCCCCAGGATATGATTTATTACTTCTCTGCTAAACATTTCCCTGCTCATAAGAAGCAAGCTGCTTTAAGGGATATGTATAATTTTGTGCAAATTGAAGAAGAGAGTCTCCCACAAGCTTGGGGGAGGCTTCTCCAATTACTTAATGCTTTTCCTGATCATCCTCTCAAGAAAAATTAAATACTTGATATCTTTTATAATGGACTAACCGATGCTTCCAGAGACCACCTGGATACTTGTGCTGGTTGTGTTTTCAGGGAAAGAACTGTTGATGAAGCTGAAATTCTATTGAATAATATGTTGACGAATGAAAACAATTGGACACTCCTGAACCAACTCCTAAGCCAACTCAAGAAGAAAGGGGTATTCTATTCCTCGATCCACGAAGATATGCAAGAGGCAAAGAAATCTATGAAAGAAAAAGGTATAAAAGCTGAAGATGTCAAGAATTTACCTCCTGTTGAAGAAATACATGGCCTTAATTTACCACCTATCGAAGAAATACATGGCCTTAATAACCGACACTGGTAGTAAATGTAAATTCTCTCTATAGATATGATAAAGCTGAAATCCCGCCTACTAAGTTTGCTAGCCAATGCTTAGATGAGTTTGATAATTTTATGGTTAAGCAAGATGAGTTTGGTAGACAATTAAAACGCAATGCTTATATGATTGAGCACTTGAGTGATTATATGTCTAGAGTTAAAGGTGAACTTAAACTCATTAGTAAACATGCTTCTATGGTTACCACTCAAGTAGAACAAGTACTTAAAGCTCAGAATGATTTGTTCAATGAATTAAATAATAAGAAGAATGATAATGTTGTTAGAGTTATGACTAGAGGGGGTAAAATGACTCGGGAACCTTTGTATCCTGAGGGCCACCCTAAGAGAATTGAGCAGGATTCTCAGCGAACTAATGTTGATGCGCCTAGTCCTTCTAAAAGGAAGAAAAACAAAAATGATAGGACTTTGCATGCTTCTAGTGAACTTGTTATTGACACACCTGAGAATCCCAATGATATTTCTATTTCTGATGCTGAAACACAATCTGGTGATGAACATGAACCTAGTGACAATGTTAATGATGATGTTCATGTTGATGCTCAACCTAGTAATGACAATGATGTAGAGATTGAACCTGTTGTTGATCTTGATAACCCACAATCAAAGAATCAACGTTATGATAAGAGAGACTTTGTTGCTAGGAAGCATGGTAAAGAAAGAGAACCATGGGTTCAGAAACCCATGCCTTTTCCTCCCAAACTATCCAAGAAAAGGATGATGAGGATTTTGAGCGCTTTCTTTGAAATGATTAGACCTATCTTTTTGTATCGTTTTACTAATATGCTCAAAATGAATCCTTATGCTAAGTATATGAAAGAAATTGTTACAAATAAGAGAAAGATACCGGAAGGTGAAATTTCCACCATGCTTGCATATACTTTTAAGGGTGGAATACCTAAGAAACTAGGAGATCCAGGAGTACCAACTATACCATGCTCCATTAAAAGAAACTATGTTAGAACTGCTTTATGTGATCTTGGAGCCGGTGTTAGTGTTATGCCTCTCTCTTTATTGTTGGAAATATGCCCTAGAGGCAATAATAAATTGGTTATTATTATATTTCCTTGTTCATGATAATCGTTTATTATCCATGCTATAATTGTATTGATAGGAAACTCAGATACATGTGTGGATACATAGACAACACCATGTCCCTAGTAAGCCTCTAGTTGACTAGCTCGTTGATCAACAGATGGTTACGGTTTCCTGACCATGGACATTGGATGTCGTTGATAATGGGATCACATCATTTGGAGAATGATGTGATGGACAAGACCCAATCCTAATCCTAGCACAAAGATCGTGTAGTTCGTATGCTAAAGCTTTTCTAATGTCAAGTATCTTTTCCTTAGACCATGAGATTGTGCAACTCCCGGATACCGTAGGAATGCTTTGGGTGTACCAAACGTCACAACGTAATTGGGTGGCTATAAAGGTGCACTACATGTATCTCCGAAAGTGTCTGTTGGGTTGGCACGAATCGAGACTGGGATTTGTCACTCTGTGTAAACGGAGAGGTATCTCTGGGCCCACTCGGTAGGACATCATCATAATGTGCACAATGTGACCAAGGGGTTGATCACGGGATGATGTGTTACGGAACGAGTAAAGAGACTTGCTTGCGAGATTGAACAAGGTATCGGTATACCGACGATTGAATCTCGGGAAAGTACAATACCGTTAGACAAAGGGAATTGTATACGGGATCGATTGAGTCCTTGACATCGTGGTTCATCCGATGAGATCATCGTGGAACATGTGGGAGCCAACATGGGTATCGAGATCCGCTGTTGGTTATTGACCGGAGAACGTCTCGGTCATATTCGCATGGTTCCCGAACCGTAGGGTCTACACATAAGGTTCGATGGCGCTAGGGTTATAGGGAATAGATATACGTGGTTACCGAATGTTGTTGAGTCCGGATGAGATCGCGGACGTCACGAGGAGTTCGGAATGGTCGGAGGTAAAGATTTATATATGGGAAGTCCTATTTTGGCCACCGGAAAATGTTCGGATTTTTCGGTATTGTCTGGAAGGTTCTAGAAGGTTCGGAGTGGGGCCCACCTGCATGGGGGACCCACATGAACGTGGTAGTGGGGCAAGGCCCCACACCCCTGGTCAAGGCGCACCAAGATCCCCCTTAGAAGGAATAAGATCATATCTCGAAGGGATAAGTTCAAGATCCCTAAAAGGGGATAACAATCGATGGGGAAAGGAAAGGATGGGATTTCTTTCCTCCCACCTTTGCCAACGCCCCAATGGACTTGGAGGGCAAGAAATAATCCCCTCCACCCCTATATATAGTGGGGAGGCGCATGGGAGTTGCACCTTGCCCTGGTGCAGCCCTCCCCTCTCCCAAGTCCTCCTCCTCTCCGCGGTGCTTGGCGAAGCCTGCAGGATGCCACGCTCCTCCATCACCACCACACCGTCGTCTTGCTGCTAGATGGAGTCTTCCCAACCTCTCCCTCTCTCCTTGCTGGATCAAGGCATGGGAGGCGTCACCGGCTGTCGTGTGTGTTGAGCGCGGAGGTGCCGTCCGTTCGGCACTAGGATCTCCGGTGATTTGGATCACGACGAGTACGACTCCTTCAACCCCGTTCTCTTGAACGCTTCCGCTTAGCGATCTACAAGGGTATGTAGATGCACTCTCCTTCCCCTCGTTGCTGGTTTCTCCATAGATAGATCTTGGTGACACGTAGGAAAATTTTGAATTTCTGCTGCGTTCGCCGACATTTATATCGTAGACTTGATTTGAATAAGTTGACACCTACTGAAATATCTTTGCAAATGGCTGATAAATCAACTGCTATACACAGCCGGTATTTGTGAGGATGTGCTGTTGTGGTTGCAAGCGTTACTATTTTAACGGACTTTGTTATTCTTGATATTCCCGAGGACGATAGTATGTCTATTATTCTTGGAAGACCCTTTTTGAATACTATAGGGGCTGTTATTGATTGCAACAAAGGCAATGTCACTTTTCATGTCAATGGTAATGCGCATACGGTACACTTTCTGAGGAAACAACCTCAAGTCCACAGTATCAATTCTATTGGAAAAATTTCAATTACTATTGGAGGTTTTGAATTTCCTCTTCCTACTGTCAAAAAGAGTTATGATATTCTTATTGTTGGGGATGTGCATATCCCCGAGGTAACATAGTGTTATTCGAAATTTCTCCGGTTCCATGTTATTCGGAATGAGTTTGTTAACAAGACTTGATCAACCTTGTTAGTGGATTCCTTTTGATGAGCATGAGATGTATGAAGTTAGAAGGCACAACCTTCTGTACCCTCCTTTTACTTTCTGTTATTTAGATTAAGTAAAGCAAAAATAGTATATTCTATCACTTTTCTTATTTATCCGTGCAATAAAAAAATACCCCGAAAATAAAAGTTCTCCAAATGCCCCGAAAGTGGAATATGATTTTTTCTGGAATATTTGAGAATATCTGGCACTGAGAACACAGCAGGGGGAGCAAGCACCTGGCCACGAGGGTCCAGGGCACGCCCCCTGCCTCGTGGGCCCATGGTGGCTCCCCTCCACTTATTCCAGCCACCACACACTCTTTCTTCGTCCCAAAAAAATCACCAACCAGCTCAAGCACGAGTTCTAGCTCATGCTACTGCTATTTTCGATCTCCTAGCTCAAAGCCCCACTCACAAAACTGCTTTGGGGGATTGTTCTTCGGTATGTGACTTCTCCAATGGTCCAATTAGTTTTTGTTCTAGTGCTTTATTCATTGCCAATTTTTGCTGCCTAGGTGACCCTGTTCTTGAGCTTGCATGTAAAATTTATATGGTCCCAAGTAATTGTAATGCATAATATAGTCTCTAGGCACTTGTGGGAGTAGTTGCTATTAATTTTGTTGAGTTTGGTTCACTTTATTTGAAGTTACTAAAAAATTTAGAATTTTTTCAGAGGAAGAAATATGTTTAGGAAAATGTACCATGGTGGTTCTTCAAGGAAGCAAGGACCCAGGCCGGCAATACGCGATGCGGACGATGAACCACCGAGGGAAGCTCAAGTGCGGCCTTGTGAATGACTGTCAGACGATTTCATGGTCCAAGCAGGAATTAAGGAGGAATTTGATGCATATGTGCGTAATGCTGAACTCGAGGGCTTCATGCTAGATAAGTGCCCTCAATACTATCACCTAACTGATTCCTTTGTGAGAAGGTTCAAATTTTCATCTTCACGTAATTCTCACACTGTCCTGTTTGATATCTATGGCCAATCTTACACTATGGACTTAGAGGATTTTAATACTGCTTGCAAAATTCCACAATGTGGTAGTGCTAGTGAACCTCGCAAATCTGAGCTTAGAGATTTTCTTGCTAGTATTACAGTGGGGGAGTCTAGAGATATAACACAAGCTACCATAGGGAGCATTCACTTTCCTGCTATACATTATTTTGCTCTCTTCATAGGTAGGTGCATAAATGCTAAGGATGAAGCATGTCACATGTGTGTCCCTGACCTTAGTGTTCTCAGGAGTGTTGTTTTAGGAGATAAACACTATAACTTGGGGGCCATTGTTGCACGGAGGTTGCATAATAATGGTTTAAGTGGAGACTTTTTTGGGGGAATTTATGCAGCCCATGTGGCTAATTTTCTTGGGATACCCATACATGAGAGTGATATGGAATTGCCTCCCACTTATCTAGGATATGAGGCTATGGTTCGCCATCAGTTTATTAAGAGGAATGAACAACCTCTCCAGTACCGACTAATGTTTGACAGGCGCAGCATTTTCCATGTTGCTCTCCCTGCTTCTACTTTCTTTGACTTTCAGACAAAAGGGAGATTTATTATAACCAGGGAGGAGGCGAACGAGTATAAGAGGAGGATGGAGACAGCTCGTCTCCAAGCGGCAGCTCATGAGGCAATAGCTGCTGCATCACAGTACGACCCCAACTATAACTTTGGATATCCGCCAGGCCAGCCATGGCCATAGACCAACTTAGGCCAAAAGCCTAAGCTTGGGGGAGTATGTATTTCTCACCGACATTACATTCATATTCACACACTCATGCTAGTTGTCGGTGCTCACACTTTTTCACTGTAATATCCATGCTAGTTTATTATCCTTTTTATTCTTTCTTCTTGTGTGTTCGAAAAACCTTAAGAAAAATAAAAAAAAAAATTAGTTGTAGCTTTTAGCTAGTTTACTTTTCATGCTGTAGTAGTAATAATTAAAAGAAAACCCAAAAAGATTTCCTGTTCTTCTTTTGTTTGTTTGGAGCTTTACCGTGTAAATAGTTTTATTTTTTCTTTTCTTTGGGGGTCGATAGGAGAAGACCATAATGAAAATGTTGAAGTGGCTCTTATATACATTATTGTTGATTTAACCAAGAGCCCATATTACCTTGTCTTCTCCTTTGTATTAAAAGCTTGCAGATTCCAGCTTGGTCCAAAACATGTGCACTATTATTATTATCATTGTTCGGTCGTGCAAGTGAAAGGCAATTATGACGATATATGATGGACTGTTTGAGATGAAAGAAGCTGGTATGAACTCGACCTCTCTTGTTTTTGTAAATATGATTAGTTCATCGTTCCTCATTCAGCCTATTATGAAGAAACATATTTGCAATGACAATTAGAGATTATAGTTGCTTATGCCATGCTTAATTAGCTAGGAGTTTATAATGGTTTACCTTGCATGCCAACATGCTATTAAAATGGTTGTGATGTGGTATAGTAGGGTGGTATCCTCCTTTGAATGATTCAAGTGGCTTGACTTGGCACATGTTCGCGCATGTAGTTGAAACAAAATCAACATAGCCTCCATGATATTTATGTTCATGGTGGATTATATCCTACTCATGCTTGCACTCAATGTTTATTAATTTTAATGCATGGTCATGACTGTTGTTGCTCTCTAGTTGGTCGCTTCCCAGTCTCTTTCTAGCCTTCACTTGTACTAAGCCGGAATACTGCTTGTGCATCCAATCCCTTAAACCCCAAAGTTATTCCATATGAGTCCATCATACCTTCCTATATGCGGTATCTACCTGCCGTTCCAAGTAAATTTGTATGTGCCAAACTCTAAACCTTCAAATGAAATTCTGTTTTGCATGCTCGAATAGCTCATGTATCAACTAGGGATGTCTGTATCTTCCATGCTAGGCGGGTTATTCTCAAGAGGAGTGGACTCCGCTCCTCACTCACGAGAAAATGGCTGGTCATCGGGATGCCCAGTCCCATGCTTTAAGCAAATCAAATCAAAATAATTGCAAACAAAACTCCCCCAGGATTGTTGTTAGTTGGAGGCACCCGTTGTTTCGGGCAAGCCATGGGTTGATGCTTGTTGGTGGAGGGGGAGTATAAACTTTACCATTCTGTTTGGGAACCGCCTGTAATGTGAGTAGCATGGAAGATATCGAGATCTCTCGGTTGTTATGTTGACAATGAAAGTATGCTACTCAAAATATTATTCATCTCTATTTCAAAAATCGAGCTTTGGCACCTCTACAAATCCCTGCTTCCCTCTGCGAAGGGCCTATCTATTTACTTTTATGTTGAGTCATCACCCTCTTATTAAAAAGCACTAGCTGGAGAGCACCACTGTCATTTGCATCCATTACTATTAGTTTATATTGAGTATGACTGGATCTCTTTTAACATGAATTACAATGTTTAGTCAGTCCTTGATCTTCAAAGGTGTTCTGCATTTATGTTTTGCGGTCTCAGAAAGGGCTAGCGAGATACCATCTTGTTATATCATATTATGATTGTTTTGACAAAGTGTTGTCATCCGAGATTTATTATTATTGCTCACTAGTTGATTATGCCATTGAAATGAGTAAACATGAGACCTAAATGTTATTGTGAATATGGTTAGTCATAATCTTTGCTGAAAACTTGAATGCTGGCTTTACGTATTTACAACAACAAGAGCAAACAGAGTTTGTAAAAGTTTTTTTTATCACTTTCAGTTTATCAACTGAATTGCTTGAGGACAAGCAAAGGATTAAGCTTGGGGGAGTTGATACGTCTCCGTAGTATCTACTTTTCCAAACAGTTTTGCCTTTGTTTTGGACTCTAACTTGCATGATTTGAATGGAACTAACTCGGACTGACGCTGTTTTCAGCAGAATATCCATGGTGTTACTTTTGTGCAGAAATAAAAGTTCTCGGAATGACCTGAAACTTCACGGAGATTAATTTTGGAAATAATAAAAAATACTAGCGAAAGAATCAAGGCCAGGGGGCCCACACCCTATCCACGAGGGTGGGGGGCGCGCCTACCCCCCTGGGCGCGCCCCCCTGCCTCGTGGCCCCCCTGGTGCTCCACCGACCTCAACTCCAACTCTATATATTCGTGTTCGGGGAGAAAAAATCAGAGAGAAGGATTCATCATGTTTTACGATACGGAGCCGCCGCCAAGCCCTAATCTCTCTCGGGAGGGCTGATCTGGAGACCGGTCAGGGCTCCGGAGAGGGGAATCTGTCGCCATCGTCATCATCAACCATCCTCCATCACCAATTTCATGATGCTCACCGCCGTGCGTGAGTAATTCCATCGTAGGCTTGCTGGACGGTGATGGGTTGGATGAGATTTATCATGTAATCGAGTTAGTTTTGTTAGGGTTTGATCCCTAGTATCCACTATGTTCTGAGATTGATGTTGCTATGACTTTGCTATGCTTAATGCTTGTCACTAGGGCCCGAGTGCCATGATTCCAGATCTGAACCTATTATGTTTTCATGAATATATGTGAGTTCTAGATCCTATCTTGCAAGTCAATGTCACCTACTATGTGTTATGATCCGGCAACCCCGAAGTGACAATAATCGGGACCACTCCCGGTGATGACCGTAGTTTGAGGAGTTCATGTATTCACTATGTGTTAATGCTTTGGTCCGGTACTCTATTAAAAGGAGGCCTTAATATCCCTTAGTTTCCAATAGGACCCCGCTGCCACGGGAGGGTAGGACAAAAGATGTCATGCAAGTTCTTTTCCATAAGCACGTATGACTATATTCGAAATACATGCCTACATTACATTGATGAATTGGAGCTAGTTCTATGTCACCCTATGTTATAACTGTTGCATGAATAATCGCATCCGGCATAATTCTCCATCACCAATCCAATGCCTACGAGCTTTTCACATATTGCTCTTCGCTTATTTACTTTTCCGTTGCTACTGTTACAATCACTACAAAACCAAAACTGCTACTGTTAGTTTTGCCACTGCTACCACTATTATCATATTACTTTGCGACTAAATACTTTGCTGCAAATATTAAGTTATCCAGGTGTGGTCGAATTGACAACTCAACTGCTAATACTTGAGAATATTCTTTGGCTCCCCTTGTGTCGAATCAATAAATTCGGGTTGAATACTCTACCCTCGAAAACTGTTGCGATCCGCTATACTTGTGGGTTATCAATATGCTCCACATATTCAGGTGCTCGTCAACTCCAAGATGGGCACAGGCAGCTACCTGTTGGATAAGGCCTTGTACAATGGTAGGTGCTTAGAGAGATGCTTAGTAAAATAAACTGAGTTTTTCGGAAGCATCGGTGCTTATTTCTATAGGAGGGGTGCTTAATTAAGCGTCTACCCTCTACAAATAAGCACCGGTGCTTATTTCTATAGGAGGGGTACTTAATTAAGCATCTACCCTTTACAAATAAGCACCGATGCTTAGAGAAAAACTGGTTTATTTCTCTAAGCACCTCCCCTAAGCGCCTTGCATTGTACAAGGCCTAAGGGGCATCTACCCTTGAGACCAGACTTTGAGGACAACACTGTTGTCATGAATGAAGAAGATCCCACATCTGTGCACGCACAAGAAAAGAGAGAGAAAGCTAAGGCTAACAAAGCGTCAAAGATGCCAAGTGTTGAAGAGGCATCTCAAGTGTTCCTCAAAACCAAACAAGATTAGCTTGCATATCTGATTCAAGCAACCTTGAGGATTGAGAAGGGCTTGGACACCCTGACTCAGAACCAAGAGAGCCTAGAAAGGATCACTGAGACTAAGTTCTATGATCCTGATCTAAAAGTGACAGAGATGCAGACAACAGTTGAGCAGCTCCAGGAAGAAGCTGAGGAGAGAAAAGGGCAAGCTACCTGAGGGAGTCCTGGATTCTTTTGAAAGTTAAATGAGAGGGAATAAAAGGACTTTCCCAAACTTTCGTTTTTGCTTTTATGCTCTCCGAGAATTCAAATTCTTTTCACCACAAAACCCTGGAGAGAAGATGACATGACTTCTTCCATTTATTTAAATGACAACGATGTTGAAAATATTTGAATTTCATTTGGAAAATATTTCCAATTCTGAAACTTTATGCAACTCAATGATTTTCACGAGCGAAGATAAAATGACTTCTTCAAAACATATGAAATATGAGTTGGGAGTTTCAAAGAAATAAATTCAAAGTTCTTTTGAATTTATTTTCAAATTGAAGTTATTTGGGTTTTATTCAAATTAATTTTCTCCAAAAATAAAATATATGGAAAATAGGGTAACATGATTCCCTACATCAGAAAATTGGAGAGAAATAAATTTGAATTAATTTTGGTATTTTAAAATGATTTTCTGGATTTTACTAGAGCAGAAGCACTCTTTGCTTTATTTGAATTTGTGTGTATTCTATTTGACTCTAGAAAAATGTTCAGCTTGTAGGAAATCTTTTTATGAAAATTATGATATATAATATGCCTATATAAAATTCTATTTTGGTTTTATTTATTCAGATTTCCTTTTCTGTTTCTATAAAAAAACTGCGCATGCGCCTGGGACTAACTGTGGCCCACGCGCGCAGCATAGTAGCATGGGCGCTCCTTTGTTTTTTCCCCTTTTCCCTCCTCCTAAATGGGCCAGGCCCAGCCAGCTTTTCCCTTCCAGTTTTTTTTCTTTCTTCCTTCATTGAAAAAAAAACCAACACGTATACGCGCGCGGCCTGGCCGAAGTCTTAGCCCAATACGCATGACTTTTTTGAAATTTATCTGCGTATGTATACGTTTAGTCCCACATTGCCTAGCCTTTGACCCCTAAGCCTCTTTTCCACCAATAAATATAGACCTATAGAGCCTCCAAAAATCATCCGATTCGGGTTAAATCAATATTTCGGTTTGACTAGATTCATTTAAGAAAAATATTTTTCTCCTCTCCGGCGCGACTTCTTGTTTTTTTCTCTACCTTATAAAGGTATATTTCTTTGTATTTTTTTCCATAGCTTATTTTTCTTTCGTAAAGCAGCTTGGCCCTGATTTTTCAAATAGCCATAACTTTTTACTCGTTCATCCAAATTAGATAAAACCAGCGCCTATAGTTTCGTCTTGTTTTCACCTATCCAGTTAACCTGCCACGTCAACTTTTTGAAAATTTCAAATTTCAAAATTTGTTCAGATTCATATTCAAACTTCTTTTGTTCATAACTTGAGTTCCGTAACTCCGTTTGAGTTGATTCTTTTTGCAAAGCGAAGCTCTTGACCTAAACTTTCTGATAAGGCCAAATTCACATAATTTTGGTACTGTTAGAAATTGTTTTATGCTTCAAGTGTTATTTGATTTGGTTTTGATATTTTTCGAATTGTTTTCTTCGCTCTCTCCGATCTTTTGAGTGATTGCTTATGTGTGGCTACTATTGCTTGATTACGGTAGATTGACCGGAGTGTGACGAGTAGAACTATCAAGAGTTTTGAGTGCGAACCGTCTTCGTCTACATTGCAGGCAACTAACACTTTGATCATACCTTTTCTACTACCCAGTTTTTATGCATTAGATCTATCCTCAAACATTGCATGATTAGGATCTAATTAAATTGTGGGATGGGGAGTAGATTGAGGTAGTACCTATTACTTGTTTTATTATCAAACCCTTGGGAGTTACTTCTACGTTTGCTTATTATGCCATGCTATGCTAGTAGACGTGGATTGGGTGAGTGAATTCCATGACAGATGTGAGATTGTTAAATTAATGGTTTATTGAAGGTGGCAACTTAAACACACATCTGGGTGGATTGAGGCACCTGGTTTCTACCAGGATTTGCCTGTATTTCTTCGGACCGCCACCCAGGCTCAAAGGGATCATGAGATTATTCATACTAGAAACTTCCGTGTGCAGCCACATGCTACTATGGGCTCTAGCATAGTTGACTAAGTTGTGCGAACTCTTACGGGTGGACTAGCTGATGTAGGGGTTGTAGGTTGGTACGGTCTACCCACATGTAAGGTGCTAGCGCTTCTGAAAGACTATGTCTCGGTCATCCGTTTCTCAAACACCATGTAGTGCGAGAAATCAAACGGAGGAGATCGAGTCTTGTGGGGAAAAGTGCACAAACCTCTGCTGATGAGGACATCAATACCATTGTTACACCCACAGCCCCTGCTGCTATACATACTGGACCAATTACTAGAGCTCGCGCACGCCAATTGAATTATCAGGTACTTTCGTTTCTTGGTAACGATTCCAATGTTCATGAGAATATGATGCTGCCTAAATTGGATACATTTGTTTTGCTTACAAATGAAGGGCCTACCATGGACAAGAAAGATGAACCTTGGAGCAAGTTCAAGCATGGAGATGTTGGCATGCGCAAGGAGAACAAACGGAGTTACAAGTGATGATTCGGGACTTTGAAGCCACCCTAATGAGTGCATAAGGCCTTGGACGAAATATACAAGATGCCACTTCATAATATTCGTCCATAGGCTATTCTAGGTGCTGCGTCACCTTATTATTGGGCCAGGCCCATGTAATTTCGAAATACTTAAGTATAGGCTGTTTTTAGAGTCCGTATGTGTGGGAAACAAGAGTTAGGGTTGATTTGGACCCCTCCACCAAGGGCCACGAAATTCCCCCTCTTTCTCCATATATACAGCCCTTAGGGCACCGTTTAGACCTTGGGTTTTGTTTAGATTAAAAGTTCGCCATAGCTGCAACTTCGCGTACTTCGTTTGTGTTCAACGACCAGACAAAGGCGTCACAGAACCCCACCTTGATCAATAAAGCTTTCATCTTATATTCGCAATATCCAGATTGCAATCTCAGTTTCTTGCTTGTTCTTCGTTTGCTCGCAGAAGCAGGCCCTCGTGGTCGTTGATCGTGCTCGGCGTGGTCAATAACCCTCGGAAGTTGGTTTAGCGATTGCTAAAGCGCGACGTCTCGCGTTAAGTAGTCGGATCGTCAAGGTCGACTCCACGAAGCGATAGCCACCATCTCATCGAAACATCGGGACACCTTTGCCTCTATCAAGTGGTATCAGATTTTCGGGTTGCTCGGTGAGATTTTACAGTTTTTAAGTAGATTAGATCGAGTCTGTTCTTCATACCTAAAGTCCACGAAAAAAACCACAAAAAAAAATTAGGGTTAGTTCATCATATCCGAACCAATCGAGCCTTTGCATAATCTTTTAGGGTTTTGCTTTGTTGAATTTGCGGTTGCATCGTCGTGTCTAGTTCTTTGGTCTTAGCGTCTAGTCTTTTAGAGTTTCGAGTTACGGTCATAAGTTGTCACGCCGCCACCGCACCATCATCATCGCCCTGCCACCTACCATCACCACTTGAATCCGTATCCATATACCACCACCAATCCGTGTCCATATACCACCACCGATCCATATCCATATACTACCACCGCTACCACCACCGCCATATACCACCACCATATATCCACCACCAATCCGAGTTCCTTGCATATTAGGGTTGTTTTGAGATCCATCTAGTTTCGATTCGTGTTTCCTTGCGGAGTAGGTTTGGAAGAAAAAAAAAAAAAGTCCTGAAACCACCCTCGTTTAGGCCCAAAATTTTCCAAAAGCGTACTTGTCAAAAAATTTCGGCTATCCTATTTTTAGGTGTTTCTAAGTGGATTGAGACGATCGCCGTTATAGAAAGTTTTTTGACCCGTTTCAGCTTTTGGGTCCGGCGATCAAAAAAAAAATTTTTTTTTGTCGAAAAATTTCGTGCCCATCTGTCGGTTTGACACAGGAAGAGTTTTGAGACACTCGCCATTATAGTGATTTTTCGCAAAAAAAAAAAAAAAAAAAAAAAAAAAAAAAAGCGAAAAAAAAAAAAAAAAAATTTTTTTTCCAGTGTGCTTTTCCGTTGTTTCGTGCAGCGCCGTGATTTTGTTAGTGTTCTAGGCTCGCGTCTCTAGCACGGTCTAGCCTAGGACCAAAGATCAAGATCGTTGGCGTTTATTCAACTTTGCATCTCTGAATTGATTATTGCTAACCTTTTTTTGCTACCATATTATAAGCCTTCCCAGCTCCACATACATCTACATCGTGCGTTTGACTCTCCCAGTAATCGCTCTATCAAGCTTTGAGAGTTTTGACTACATCGGTTGCCGATCACCTTTCTTCTTTGGTAAGAACTGGTAAGACTTTGAGATTTGCTGACGGTTTTGTGATCGTCCACCACACCATCACCACCACTTCCTAGTAGTCCGTCGAATCATATTCTTGTGTGTTTCTATTGCTGCTAACCATGGCAGGATCACAAGCCGATTTAGGTATTTGGGAGAACATGACAAACAAAGCGCTACATGATAAGTTTCAACAAATGATGAGTGGGCGGGTGGACGATGTGCTAAATAGATTTGAAGAGGCCATGGAGAAGATAGATGGCATTGAGAAGGCGTTGAACGAAGCTCGATATCAAGTTTAATGAATTGCTCGCTCGTCTACCACCACCACCACCGGCTGCACCTAACGCACCTCTACTACAACAACACGGACTACCTCCACATCGCGAAACAGCCCTCCGCCGAGCTTCCGTGTCCCTCTTGACTGGCCAAGCTCTTTGGTGCTCTTTGTTGATATACATGGGCTCCTGCTGCTGCGGCGGGGAGGATGATTATGTGAGAGCTTACGAGGATGAGGTTGATCAACATCGAACTACGTGCAACCACCAAAGACCACAACCACCGGTCGTCCACATGCAAATAATGGCGATGTTCGGCTCCCCTTGAGTGCGAGATCATGACCATCTCCTAAACTGAAATTGAATATTCCACCATTTGAGGGTAGATATGTTCTGATATATATCTTACTTGGGAATTAGAAACTGAACAACGATTTACATGTTTACAATATCACGAGGAGAGACGTGTTCTGCTTTTTGTTTGTGCTTTCACTAGCTTTGCATGTGTTTGGTGGTCGAACATTGTAGATTATATCCTGTTCCAGCTACTTGGGCTGCTTTGAAAACTGCTATGCGTACTCGTTGGGTTCCACCATATTATCAACGTGAATTACTTCAAAAATTGCAGCGCTTAAGACAAGGAAAAATTCGGTGAAGAATATTATCGAAATTACAAACTGGCTTGATTAGATGTGGTATTGTTGAGGAGAATGAAGCTATGCTTGCACGTTTTCGGGTGGATTAAATAGAGATTCAGACCATTCTAGACTACAAGGATTATAATAATATCACTCGATTATTCCATCTTGCTTGTAAAGCTGAGCGTGAAGTCTTGATCGGCGTGCCTTGGCGCGACTAACTTTTCTGCAGTCGACCTTCATCATGGACACCACGCATCATCTACTTCCACACGTTCTACTACACGGCACCTCCGTCGGCTGCCACCTCCAACCGTGATACAAGAAAGCGAGCACAACCACCACTATCGCCAAGAGTACACTGCTTGGGCCTACACAGAGCTCTTCTTCTTCCATGGCGTCAGCAGGGACACAAGTGATATTATTTGTCGTCGTTGTAAGGGAAGAGGACATTTTATGAGAGAATGCCAATCTCAGCGTGTGATGATTGCTCTTGAGGATGGTGGGTATGAGTCGCTAGTGACTATGATGAAGAGACTTTGGCTCTTATTACACATGAAGAACACGGTGGAGATGATTCGATTTTGAGGCGCAATACATGGCTGCTGAAGATCTTGACAGTATGAATGTTTAGTTGCTCAACGTGTTTTGAGTGTGCAGGTTACACAAGTGAGCAAAATCAGAGGCATAACTTGTTCCATACAAAGGAGTTGTGAAGGAGCGTTCTATTAGCGTCATCATAGATGGAGGGAGCTGCAACAACTTGCTAGCATGGATATGGTGGAGAAGCTTTCTCTCACCACAAGACCACATCCACATCCTTACTACATCCAATGGTTCAACAACAGCGGCAAGGTTAAGGTAACACGTCTTTGTTAGTGTGCATTTTAGTATCTCTACATATGCTGATTATGTTGATTGTGATGTGGTACCTATGCAAGCATGTTCCTTATTACTTGGTAGACCATGGCAATTTGATAAAATTTCTGTACACCATGGTAGAAACAATCGAGATACTCTTGTTCACAAGGATAAAAATATTACTTTGCTTCCTATGACTCCGATTCCATTTTGAAAGATGATATTAATAGAGCTAATAAAGCAAAACAGGAGAAAAATAAGAGTGAAAATCAGATTGTGGCAAAAGAATTTGAGCAACAAATGAAGCCTAATAATAAACCATCTAATGTTGCTTCGAAATTAAACTGAAAAGTGCATGTTTATTTGCCACCAAATCTGATATTGATGAGCTAGATTCTAGCAAATCTGTTTGCTATGCTTTTGTGTGCAAAGAGGCATTATTTTCATTCGAGGACGTGCCTTCCTCTTTGCCCCTACTGTCACTAACATTTTGCGGAGTTCACCGGCGTCTTCCCACAAGGCGTGCCACCGGATTACCACCTATTCGAGGGATTGAGCATCAAATTGACTTAATTCGGTGCATCGCTACCAACCGCGCACCATACCGTACCAATCCGGAGGAGACGAAGGAGATTATCGTCAAGTCTGAGGAGCTGCTCGACAAAGGTTATATACGCGAATCTCTTAGTCCTTGTCTTGTTCCTATTATACTAGTGCCTAAAAAGGATGGTGCGTCGGCGTATGTGTGTTGATTGTAGAGGCATTAATAATATTACTATTCGTTATCGTCATCCTATTCCTAGGCTAGATGATATGCTTGATGAATTGAGTGGCTCTACAATATTCTCCAAAGTTGATTTATGTAGTGGATACCATCAAATTCGTATGAAATTGGGAGATGAATGGAAAACAGCATTTAAAACTAAGTTTGGATTATATGAGTGGTTAGTCATGCCTTTTGGGTTAACTAATGCACCTAGTACTTTCATGAGATTAATGAGCGAAGTTTTACGTGCTTTCATTGGACGATTTGTGGTAGTTTACTTTGATGATATACTGATTTATAGCAAATCTTTGGAAGAACATTTGGAACATTTACGTGCTGTTTTTAATGCTCTCGTGATGCACGTTTGTTTGGTAACCTTGGGAAGTGCACCTTTTGCACCGACCGAGTATCTTTTCTTGGCTATGTTGTTACTCCACAGGAATTGAAGTTGATAAAGCCAAGATTGAAGCTATTGAGAGTTGGCCGCAGCCCAAAGCGGTCACACAAGTGAGGAGTTTTCTTGGACTCGCTGGTTTCTATAGGCGTTTTGTGAGAGACTTTAGCACCATTGCTGCACCTCTCAATGAGCTTACAAAGAAGGATGTGCCTTTTGTTTGGGGTACCGCATACGGAAGAAGCCTTCACGGTATTGAAAGATAAGTTGACACATGCTCCTTTACTCCAACTTCCCGACTTTAATAAGATTTTTGAGCTTGAATGTGATGCTAGTGGAATTGGATTAGGAGGTGTGTTATTACAAGATGGCAAACCTGTTGCATACTTTTACGAAAAATTGAGTGGGCCTAGTCTGAACTATTCTACTTATGACAAAGAATTATATGCTCTTGTTAGGACTTTAGAGACATGGCAACATTATTTATGGCCCAAAGAATTTGTTATACATTACGATCATGAATCTTTGAAACATATTAAAAGTCAAGCTAAACTGAATCGTAGACATGCTAAATGGGTTGAATTCATTGAGACTTTCCCTTATGTCATTAAACACAAGAAGGGTAAAGAAAATGTTATTCTTGATGCTTTGTCTCGTCGCTATACTATGCTTTCACAACTTGACTTCAAAATATTTGGTTTGGAGACCATCAAAGATCAATATGTGCATGATGCTGATTTTAAAGATGTAATGCAGAATTGTAAAGAAGGAAGAACATGGAACAAGTTTGTTATTAATGATGGTTTTGTGTTCGTGCTAACAAGCTATGCATTCCTGCTAGCTCTGTTAGTCTTTTGTTGTTGCAGGAGGCGCATGGAGGAGGATTAATGGGACACTTTGGCGTCAAGAAGACGGAGGATATACTTGCTACACATTTCTTTTGGCCAAAGATGAGACGGGATGTTGAGCGTTTTGTAGCTCGCTGCACTACATGTCAAAAAGCTAAGTCACGACTCAATCCTCATGGTTTATATATGCCTTTGCTCGTGCCTAGTGTTCCTTGGGAGGATATATCTATGGACTTTGTTTTAGGTTTACCTCGAACAAAGAAGGGAGGATAGCATATTTGTTGTCGTGGATAGATTCTCGAAAATGGCACACTTTATACCATGTCATAAAAGCGATGATCTTTGTTAATGTTGCTGATTTGTTCTTTCGTGAAATTATTAAGCTTGCATGGTGTGCCAAATACTATTGTTTCAGATCGTGATACTAAATTTCTTAGCCACTTTTGGAGATGTTTATGGGCTAAGTTAGGGACTAAACTGCTTTTTAGTACTACTTGTCACCCCAAACCGATGGACAAACTGAAGTAGTCAATAGAACATTGTCTACTATGCTTAGGGCTGTTTTGAAGAATAATAAGAAAATGTGGGAAGAATGCTTGCCTCGTATTGAATTTGCTTATAATCGCTCATTGCATTCTACTACTAAGATGTGCCCTTTTGAAATTGTGTATGGCTTCCTACCTCGTGCACCTATTGATTTGTTGCCTCTTCCATCTTGGAGAAGGTTAATTTTGATGCTAAAGAACGTGCTGAATTGATTTTAAAATGCATGAGTTAACTAAGGAAAACATTGAGCGTATGAATGCTAAATATAAACTTCTTTGGAGATAAGGGTAGAAAACATGTTGTCTTTGCACCGGAGATCTTGTTTGGTTACATTTGCGTAAGGATAGGTTTCCTAATTTGCGCAAATCAAAGCTAATGCCACGTCTTGATGGTCCATTTAAGGTGTTAGAGAAAATAAATGATAATGCATATAAACTTGAGCTGCCTGCAGATTTTGGGGTTAGTCCACTTTTAACATTGCAGATTTGAAGCCTTATTTGGGTGAGGAAGATGAGCTTCCGTCGAGGCGACTTCATTTCAAGAAGGGAGGATGATGAGGACATCAATACCATTGTTACACCCACAGCCCCTGCTGCTATACATCTTGGACCAATTACTAGAGCTCATGCGCCAATTGAATTATCGGTACTTTCGTTTCTTGGTAACGATTCCAATGTTCATGAGAATATGATGCTGCCTAAATTGGATACATTTGTTTTGCTTACAAATGAAGGGCCTACCATGGACAAGAAAGATGAACCTTGGAGCAAGTTCAAGCATGGAGATGTTGGCATGCGCAAGGAGAACAAACGGAGTTACAAGTGATGATTCCAGGACTTTGAAGCCACCCTAATGAGTGCATAAGGCCTTGGACGAAATATACAAGATGCCACTTCATAATATTCGTCCATAGGCTATTCTAGGTGCTCGTCACCTTATTATTGGGCCAGCCCATGTAATTTCGAAATACTTAAGTATAGGCTGTTTTTAGAGTCCGTATGTGTGGGAAACAAGAGTTAGGGTTGATTTGGACCCCTCCACCAAGGGCCACGAAATTCCCCCTCTTTCTCCATATATACAGCCCTTAGGGCACCGTTTAGACCTTGGGTTTTGTTTAGATTAAAAGTTCGCCATAGCTGCAACTTCGGCGTTTCGTTTGTGTTCAACGACCGGACAAAGGCGCCAGAACCCCACCTTGATCAATAAAGCTTTCATCTTATATTCGCAATATCCAGATTGCAATCTCAGTTTCTTGCTTGTTCTTCGTTTGCTCGCAGAAACAGGCCCTCGTGGTCGAGTTGATCGTGCTCGGCGTGGTCAATAACCCTCGGAAGTTGGTTTAGCGATTGCTAAGGCGCGACGTCTCGACGCGTTCGTAGTCGGATCGTCAAGGTCGACTCCCACAGAAACGATAGCCACCATCTCATCGAAACATCGGGACACCTTTGCCTCTATCATCTGCAGAGTGTATAAACTAATCATGATTAGCCGTGTCCCCGGTTATGGACATCTTGAATATCTAGTTCTTGGATTATCCTGTTGATCTCATCACGTTACTTAATATAATTTGTTTGGGTTTAATGAGTACTTTTAATTGGGATTGAGGATGCTGTCAACCATTCTCAATGTTTAACAACCACCATGATAGTTAAATAAATTTATTCCTTTGCAGCAGGGAAAAATTGGCTTTTCGCAAAACTATAACCATAGAGCTTTCCACCAGCCATATATGCATGTAGTATAGGCTTATTCCTTCATTACTCTCTATGTGTTACATTGCGGCATATTCCATGTCTTGACCCGTTTCGGCTGCAACTTTTCATGTTGCGAGACTTTTGAACGACGAGTAAGTGATACGTTAGGGTTACGATTTCTACACTCAACTTTGCCGTTGGTGTTGATGGGAATCCACAACCTTGTTGCTTCCGCTATATTTGGATTGAGGTAATAGTATTTATGTTATTTTATGCATGTGATTTACCTCTGTTATAAATCCTCGAGTATTGTGTGTGTCAGCATACCGATCCAGGGATGACACTTAAGCACGAGACTTGATCCATTCGGTCGGTCGCTACAAGATGGTATCGAGCACATGTTGACTGTGGGGCGTGACCCTAGAAACCCACAAGCCCATAGGAAAGATTTTTCTCTACAACTTCATTTTCAAAAGATCTTTTACCTCTCTTCTCTTGAGCTTATTCAAATATTCCCTTTTAGTGAGACCATACCCTTTTTCCCTTTTGACCACTCGAAGATTCGACCGATGAGACCACTCCAAGGAGTACAAGATATCGGACAACTAAGACTACTTTGGAATAAAGAGGATTTTTACCGTGCATTATAATGACGGAAACTACAACGGTGAAGACTCCGAAGGCTAGGAGAATTTGAAGGCTTTGAAGAATTTCCGGATTTGTATGACCTAGGAAGGCACCCCTTATGGAACTTGGCAGACTATGGAAGTTGTCAATACCTGAGATCAAGGTGTATCGGAGAAAGACCGGAGCATGGAGAGTTAAAAACTCAAAGTTTTTGTTAAGAAAACCCTAAGGCGGAGATATCAATTATGGAATGAAGCTCATGGCGATAACATGGGCATACACACGGTGACCATGGTATTATTGTCGCTTATGCTATTGTCACCGTTCGAGTTAAGCATGCGGATGCATGGAAGGATTGGATGGTAGAAAGCTGATGGAGCATCTATCTGCAAACGTTGGAGTTTTAACCTTAGCTGGTGTAATACCGGGGATCGGAGCAGTACATCAAGGATTTTAAGATGGACTTGCAGGAAGCTATATTCGACAAAGAAGTATTTCGTGAAGAAACTCATGACCCAGAAGCTGAAGTAGCCAAGCTGGAGAAGCAAAACCCCGAGGTACCAGAGACTCGTCATGAACTGAAGGACAGTAGGATCATGGTCCATGTCGAGGTTGATGAAACCCAGAAGTTTGGAATGCAACTCCAGAAATATTAAAGGACACCACGAGAGATTTCGCGTCAAACAGAGATGATCTAGCAAAAGAATTTTAGAAGGACAAGCATGATCGGAAGAAGCCATCGAAGACATGAACAAGACTTGAAGAGTTTGATGACTTTGAAGATTTATTGACCTTTAGAAGACCAAATCCATGCATATACTTATGTTAGATGCGACGATTGTGAGCTGTCATTTGTTTGATGTTTTTCCTACAGCCACAATAAAATCCGTCTTTTCAAAACTTTTGTTTGTATTGTGTGTATCCCTCTCTATCTCTCTTGTCCCACCCTAAACCCCTGGACCCAATAGAGGATGAATGGAGATGAGCTTGTATTTTCTGGACCGATGAGTCAATTGGAGACACACCGATGTATTTAGAACTTGGAAGATCATATGGAGAATAACCCTATAGCCGGAAAGGATATGCCCCAACATGCTCTTGATGCTTTGAAAGAGGTGCTTGCTACAGGTGGAGGATGTAACAAACCATCAATGGATGGCAAGGAGTAACCGTTTGGGAAGAATTTAAGTTGACTCTGCTAAAGTCTCACTTGTGTCCCGAAGTTGAAGCCTTATGGAAATGATATGGAGAAAGTGCATGCAAGCTTTGTGGAGAAATAGGACACAACCATAAAAAAATAAGGACGAATACCCTCATAATCGGAGGATTACCAAAGGAGTTAGCCGAGGATCTCGGGGAACTTCGATTGGAGATTGTTCCCAAAGGTTTTGTTGCAGCAATGGAAGTTCAGGTCTACATTGTTGGGAAAGATCCGTGAAGCTCGAATGATGACAAAGAGATTGCGAGGTAAAAAAGAAAAGGATGAGCAAAGGAAAGGCCAAAGGTTTTCGTAAGGATGAGCACGATACCTTATGGTTTGAGGATAGTGTACATGTACCCAATAATGCAGAGATCAGGAAGTTAATACTTCAGGAGGCTCATGACTCACCATACTCGATTCGCCCTGGAAACACCAGGATGTATTTAGAGTTGAAGGAGAGTTTCTGGTGGACTGGTATGAAGAAGGATATTGCCAAGTATGTAGCCGTATGTGATGTATGTCAGAGAGTGAAGGCGGAACATCAGAAGCCATAAGGATTACTGCAGCCTATGCCGATACCCGAATGGAAGTGGGGATAAGCTTGGCATGGATTTCATTACCGGATTGTCCCAGAACCTGATCGAGATATGATTCTATCTGGGTAGTAGTTGATTCGCTTGACCAAAGTGGCTCACTTTATCCTAGTGAAACCACCTATACAAGTGAGAAGTTGGCCAAGATATATTTGACCCGGATCGTTGCATGGAGTTCCGAGGACCATCGTATCAGATAGAGGAACACAGTTTACCTCAAAGTTTTGGAATCAGCAGCACCATACTTTGGGTACTAGGCTAGAGTTCAGTACAACCTTTCATCCGCAGACAGATGGATAAATCGAGAGAGTCAATCAGATTCTGGAGGACATGTTGAGAGCGTGTGCGCTAAATTATGGATCTAGTAGTGATGATAATCTACCTTACGCGGAGTTCTCATACAACAACAGTTACCCAGCCGGTTTGAAGATGGCCCTTTAAGCTTTGTATGGGAGAAGGAGCGAGACACCGTTGATGTGGGATGAAGTTGGAGACCGTCGTTGTTTGGATCAAATGTGATCAAGGATTGAAGAGAATGTTAAGTTGATTCGAGATAAATGAAGGTAGCTCGATTACTCGCGTAAGAGTTATCACAGACTCAAAAACGCAAGGAGGTAGTCTATGAAATTGGAGACAGAGCATGTCTTCGTGTGTCCCCTCTGCGAGGAGTTAAACGATTTGGAGTTAAGGGAAAGTTAGCCCCGAGATTTGTAGGACCATACCGAGTTTTTGGAGCGTATGGGAGAAGTGGCCAACAAGTTGGAGTCATCCGAAGGACTGTCATGAGTTCATGATGTGTTTCACATTTCCCAGTTGAAGAAGTGCCATGCAGAGATGGCCAATATTCCCCTGTAAGGACGCTTGACCCTGGAAAGGATAATGATGTTCCACGAAGTGGAGTATGGACTTCATAAGTATAAGTTTTTATCTCGGTATGTGGGATATCCCACGAGGATGAAGAGATGAATTACTATTGGATATAAAGGAGGTATGATGTTGGTAATATGGAGCAAGTGTGACTCCATGATGAGACTGAGTAATCACGTCTTAGTTTGGTGCAAATATAAGGAAAAGAGATAGTACAATTGGATGGATTTTAAGTATGCCGAGAAGTTGGATGTTGGGATAATGATCAGTTGCCCAGATGATGTGCTCTAGGATTTTAAGTGATGAGATGGGCCATAACCCACAGGCCCCAGGACCTGCCAAGAAGCAAGCACACTCTTGTTGAAGGAAAACCCTGAAAGTTACGATTTTATCAACCAACGATTATATAGGAGTTTACGCAAAACCTGAGAGTTGTGAAGGAACGATAGATGTTTGTTTGGCTTGCAGAATCAATGGATTTTCCGAACTTGGTTCGTCGACAAGAGAAATTCTGCAATGCTTGTGAGGATGACCGAGTGTTAGAATGCGAGATTCGCTAAACCATGTACAAGGTAATGATTTGGGTGCGGGATGGATTGATCACCATACCGACCTACTCTTATTATTCGCGTTGCTATATGGGATGGTAAATCTGAATGACTTACCTATAGCAGAGAGATGACGATCAAAACCTTGTTTAAACCTTAGAATGGTATAGGTATTTTTTCCCCTTGTACAAGGCAGCTTTTGCCAACCGCAGGTTATACGGTGCGGTTCAACCCAGACCTATTCCCTGCAGGACAAACCATAAATCGTTGACCACGATGAGATATCGATAGTTGTTTAGTATTGGCGCCAGACCCGTCAGCTAAGAGGACCCAGTTTCGGGATAACCTTACCAAGATGAAAGGACAAAAGAATTGAGGAAAAGGTTATGCCACTACCGGAAGAGCCCAGAGAAGGAATTATCCTTAAGATCTCGAGAAGATCGACCTTTGTCAACGATAAGGATGGAGTATATGAGTTTTGATGGAACCATAACCATGCTTCTAAGGGTGGTAGCACCCGAGACCCGGAGACGATCGATGGATTTTTGAGAAGACCCCCAAACCTAACCTATTTCTTGCTAGCCTCTCCGAATCTCGAGGACGAGATTCATTTTAAGGGTGGTAGTTTTGTAACATCCCAAAATTCTAAATTTTGGAATGTTATAATAAATAGATAGTTTTGATTGATTGACTGAAAGTGAGTGAAGTTTGAAACTTTTGAAAGTTAAATGAGAGGGAATAAAAGGACTTTCCCAAACTTTCGTTTTTGCTTTTATGCTCTCCGAGAATTCAAATTCTTTTCACCACAAAACCCTGGAGAGAAGATGACATGACTTGTTCCATTTATTTAAATGACAAGGGTGTTGAAAATATTTGAATTTTATTTGGAAAATATATCCAATTCTGAAACTTTATGCAACTCAATGATTTTCACGAGCGAAGATAAAATGACTTCTTCAAAACATATGAAATATGAGTTGGGAGTTTCAAAAAAATAAATTCAAAGTTCTTTTGAATTTATTTTCAAATTGAAGTTATTTGGGTTTTATTCAAATTATTTTCTCCAAAATAAAATATATGGAAAATAGGGTAACATGATTCCCTACATCAGAAAATTGGAGAGAAATAAATTTGAATTAATTTTGGTATTTTAAAATGATTTTTACTGGATTTTACTAGAGCAAAGCACTCTTTGGTTTATTTGAATTTGTGTGTATACTATTTGACTCTAGAAAATATTCAGCTTGTAGGAAATCTTTTTTGAAAATTATGATATATAATATGCCTATATAAAATTCTATTTTGGTTTTATTTATTCAGATTTCCTTTTACATTTCTAAAAAAACTGCTGGCGTCTTTAGGACTAATCATGCATGCCACGCTGACATGGTAGCATGGGCGCTCCTCTGTTTTTTCTTTTCTTTTTCCCTCCTCCTAAATGGGCCAGGCCCAGCCAGCTTTTCCCTCCAGTTTTTTTTTCTTTCTTCCTTCATTGAAAAAAAGCAACACGTACACGCGCGCGGCCTGACCGAAGTCTTAGCCCAATACGCGCGCGGATTGAGGATGCTGTCAACCATTCTCAATGTTTAACAACCACCATGATAGTTAAATAAATTTATTCCTTTGCAGCAGGGAAAAATTGGCTTTTCGCAAAACTCTAACCATAGAGCTTTCCACCAGCCATATATGCATGTAGTATAGGCTTATTCCTTCATTACTCTCTATGTGTTACATTGCCAAATATTCCATGTCTTGACCCGTTTCGGGCTGCAACTTTTCATGTTGCAGACTTTTCAGACGACGAGTAAGTGATACGCTAGGGTTACGATTTCTACATTCAACTTTGCCGTTGGTGTTGATGGGAATCCACAACCTTGTTGCTTCCGCTATATTTGGATTGAGGTAATATTATTTATGTTATTTTATACATGTGATTTACCTCTGTTATAAATCCTCGAGTACTGTGTGTCAGCATACCGATCCAGGGATGACACTTAAGCACAGAGACTTGATCCATTCGGGTCGGGTCGCTACAGATCTGCCCCGCGTTGGACAACCGGTGCGCGATATCCGCGACCAAGTATCCGACCCCCCGTAGCTTTTTGATGTCCTCCTCCGTGACGGAGGATTTCATCCACTTGCCTCTCGCTCCGGACATGATTGGAACGGTTTGAGGAGAAAGACGCAAACTTGGGTGTTGGAGCTCGAGTGCGCGAGAATGGATGAGCGAGGAGGAAGAAGGTGTGGGTGAAAAAGGTGAATCCTTATCCCTTTATAAGGGCGGACGAAACTGTACGCCCCCACCGGCCTAGTAAACTCGCTTATTCCCCAAGCGCCGTAATTGATGGCGCGGTTGGGTTACCCACGTCCGTATTGATGAGAATCCCGGGATAAGGGGACACGATCTCTGCTTCGACAAGACATGCCAAGGAAACCGCCTCGCAATGTGCGCCGAGGTTGGTTGAGAAAACGGTTCGAATAATGACCGGGCCGTGGTATGATGTCATGCTATCGAGTGTGTCAGCAGATTAGATTTGTGAAAGTATTATTCTCTCTACGTTTGTATGTGGAACTTGTTTTGCAGAGCCGGACACTATCCTTGTGTTCTAAATCTTCTATGGAGTATTCAGAGGAGGAACCCGCCTTGCAATGCGAAGACAATCTGCTACGCGGACTCATCGTCATTGAAGCCTGGTTCGAGGGCTCTTGAGGAGTCTGGATTAGGGGTATCACGGACAACCGACTATATCCTTTGGCGGACTGTTGGACCATGAAGATACAAGATTGAAGACTTCGTCCCGTGTCCGGATGGGACTCTCCTTGGCGTGGAAGGCAAGCTTGGCAATACGGATATGTAGATCTCCTCCCTTGTAACCGACTCTGTGTAATCCTAGCCCCGTCCGGTGTCTATATAAACCGGAGGGTTTAGTCCGTAGGACAACAACAATCATACCATAGGCTAGCTTATAGGGTTTAGCCACTACGATCTCGTGGTAGATCAACTCTTTTAATATTCATATCATCAAGATCAATCAAGCAGGAAGTAGGGTATTACCTCCATCGAGAGGGCCCGAACCTGGGAACATCGTGTCCCCCGCCTCCTGTTACAATCCGCCTTAGACGCACAGTTCGGGACCCCCTACCCGAGATCTGCCGGTTTTGACACCGACACTACCACAGATGCCTTTCAAAGAGTGTCAAGATGTCAGAGATCTGCTGCAGTGCCCATGGCTGATACTAGAGCTACTGCATCAGCACCTGCAGCCACATCATTTGTGCCACCTCCAGTTGCAACTCCACCAGCTCCAGCAACTTCAACCGATGCATTCGTCCTTGGTGTCCTCTCAATACCACCTCCCGAAGATCAAGCCTAGAGAGACCATAGCACTATGCACCAAAGGGGGAGAAATGTATAGATCATAGGCTTTAAGAGAGAGAGAGAGAGAGAGTGTGTGTTTTTGCTTCTTTTGTCTCTTTTGCTATCTGGTTGATACTTTTGTGTGCTTACTTGATCTTTATGTCTATGTGTGTGAGATACTTGTATGATCATGTGTTTGATCATATCCTACATTAATGCTTGCGCTTGATTTATGTTATATTTAATATCTCTTGTATGATCATTCACTTTGCCTTGGTGATGAGTGTGTTGGGGAACGCAATATTTCAAAAAATTTACCTACGATCACGCAAGATCTATCTATGTGATGCATAGCAACGAGCAGGGAGAGTGTGTCCACGCACTCGTGAGAGCGAAGCGGAAGCGTTAAATGCGCAGCTTGATGTAGTCGAACGTCTTCACGATGCAACCGATCAAGTACCGAACGCACGGCACCTCCGCGATCTGCACACGTTCAGCTCAGTGACGTCCCTCGTACTCTTGATCCAGCTGAGGCCGAGGGACAGTTTCGTCAGCACAACGGCGTAATGATGTTGATGATGAAGTGACCGACGCAGGGCTTCACCTAAGCACTACAATGATATGACCGAGGTGGAAATATGTGGAGGGGGGTATCGCACATGGCTAAGACAACTGTCAACTTGTGTGTTCTAGGGTGCCCCCTGCCCCCGTATATAAGGGAGCAAGGGGGAGGCCGGCTGGTCCTATAGGGCGTGCCCAAGGGGGGCAATCCTACTCCCGGTGGGAGTTGGATTCCCCCCTTTCCTGGTCCTACTAGGAGAAGAAGGAAGGAGAGGGGAAAGAGAAGGAAGGAGGGGGCGCCGCCCCTCTCCCTAGTCCAATTCGGACTAGGCCCATGGGGGGCGCGTGGCCAGCCCTTGGCTGCCCCTCTCTCTCTCCCCTAGGCCCAATAAGGCCCATTACTTCTCCGGAGGTTCCTGTAACCCTTCCGGCACTCCGATATTTATCCGGTGACCCCCGGAACACATCCGGTGTTCGAATAACATCGTCCAATATATTATTCTTTATGTCTCGACCATTTCGAGACTCCTCGTCATGTCCGTGATCACATCCAGGACCCCGAACAACCTTCGGTACATCAAAACACATAAACTCATAATACCGATCGTCATCGAACGTTAAGCGTGCGGACCCTACGGGTTCGAGAACTATGTAGACATGACCGAGACTCATCTTCGGTCAATAATCAATAGTGGAACCTAGATGCTCATATTTGTTCCCACATATTCTACGAAGATCTCTATCGGTCAAACCGCATAACAACATACAATGTTCCCTTTGTCATCGGTATGTTACTTGCCCGACATTCGATCTTCGGTATCATCATACCTAGTTCAATCTCATTACCGGCAAGTCTCTTTACTCATTCTGTAATGCATCATCCCATAACTAACTCATTAGTCATATTGCTTGCAAGGCTTATAATGATGTGCATTACCGAGAGGGCCCATATATACCTCTCCGACAATCAGAGTGACAAATCCTAATCTCGATCTATGCCAACTCAACAAACACCATCGGAGACACTGTGAGAGCATCTTTATAATCACCCGATTCGTTGTGACGTTTGATAGCACACTAAGTGTTCCTCCGGTATTCTGGAGTTGCATAATCTCATAGTCATAGGAACATGTATAAGTTATGAAGAAAGCAATAGCAATAAACTAAACGATCATAGTGCTAAGCTAACAGATGGGTCAAGTCAATCACATCATTCTCTAATGATGTGATCCCGTTCGTCAAATGACAACTCATGTCTATGGCTAGGAAAGTTAACCATCTTTGATTAACGATCTAGTCAAGTAGAGGCATACTAGTGACACTCAATTTGTCTATGTATTCACACATGTACTAAGTTTCCGGTTAATACAATTCTAGCATGAATAGTAAACATATATCATGATATAAGGAAATATAAATAACAACTTTATTATTGCCTCTAGGGCATATTTCCTTCAGTCTCCCACTTGCACTAGAGTCAATAATCTATTTACATAGTAATGATTCTAACACCCATGGAGTCTTGGTGTTGATCATGTTTTGCTCGTGAGAGAGGCTTAGTCAACGGGTTTGCAACATTCATATCCGTATGTATCTTGCAAATCTCTATGTCTCCCTCCTTGACTTGATCACGGATGGAATTGAAGCGTCTCTTGATGTGCTTGGGGTCTCTTGTGAAATCTGGATTCCTTTGCCAAGGCAATTGCACCAGTATTGTCACAAAAGATTTTCATTGGACCCGATGCACTAGTTATTACACCTAGATCGGATATGAACTCCTTCATCCAGACTCCTTCATTTGTTGCTTCCGAAGCAGCTATGTACTCTGCTTCACACGTAGATCCCGCCACGACGCTCTGCTTGGAACTGTACCAAGTGACAGCTCCATCATTCAATAAAAATACGTACTCGGTTTGTGACTTAGAGTCATCCGGATCCGTGTCAAAGCTTGCATCGACGTAACCGTTTATGACAAGCTCTTTGTCACCTCCATAAACGAGAAACATATCCTTAGTCCTTTTCAGGTATTTCAGGATGTTCTTGACCGCTGTCCAGTGATCCACTCCTGGATTACTTTGGTACCTCCCTACTAAACTAATAGCAAGGCACACATCAGGTCTGGTACACATCATTGCATACATGATAGAACCTATGGCTGAAGCATAGGGAATGACTTTCATTTTCTCTCTATCTTCTGCAGTGGTCGGGCATTGAGTCTGACTCAACTTCACACCTTGTAACACAGGCAAGAACCCTTTCTTTGCTTGATCCATTTTGAACTTCTTCAAAACTTTATCAAGGTATGTGCTTTGTGAAAGTCCAATTAAGCGTCTTGATCTATCTCTATAGATCTTGATGCCTAATATATAAGCAGCTTTACCGAGGTATTTCATTGAAAAATTCTTATTCAAGTATCCTTTTATGGTATTCAGAAATTCAGTATCATTTTCGATCAACAATATGTCATCTACATATAATATCAAAAATGCTACAGAGCTCCCACTCACTTTCTTGAAAATACATGCTTCTCCAAAAGTCTATATAAAACCATATGCTTCGATCATACTATCAAAGCATATATTCCAACTCCGAGAGGCTTGCACCAGTCCATAAATGGATCGCTGGAGCTTTAACACTTTGTTAGCACCTTTTGGATCGACAAAACCTTCCGGTTGCGTCATATACAACTCTTCTTTAAGATATCCATTAAGGAATGCCGTTTTGACACCCATTTGCCAATTTTCATAATCATAAAATGCGGCAATTGCTAACATGATTCGGATGGACTTAAGCATCGCTACGGGTGAGAAGGTCTCATCGTAGTCAACTCCTTGAACTTGTCGAAAACCTTTCGCAACAAGTCGAGCTTTGTAGACAGTAATATTACCGTCAGCGTCAGTCTTCTTCTTGAAGATCCATTTATTCTCTATGGCTTGCCGATCATCGGGCAAGTCAACCAAAGTCCATACTTTGTTCTCATACATGGATCCCATCTCAGATTTCATGACCTCAAGCCATTCAGCGGAATCTGGGCTCATCATCGCTTACTCATAGTTTGTAGGTTCATAATGGTCAAGTAACATGACCTCCAGAACAGGATTACCGTTCCACTCTGGTGCGGATCTTACTCTGGTTGACCTGCGAGGTTTGGTAGTAACTTGATCAGAAGTTTCATCATCATTAGCTTCCTCACTTACTGGTGTAGGAATCACTGGAACTGATCTCTGTGATGAACTACTTTCCAATAAGGGAGCAGGTACAGTTACCTCATCAAGTTCTACTTTCCTCCCACTCACTTCTTTCGAGAGAAACTCCTTCTCTAGAAAGGATCCATTCTTAGCAACGAATATCTTGCCTTCAGATCTGTAATAGAAGGTGTACCCAACAGTCTCCTTTGGGTATCCTATGAAGACACATTTCTCTGATATGGGTTCGAGCTTATCAAGTTGAAGCTTTTTCACATAAGCATCGCAGGCCCAAACTTTAAGAAACGACAACTTGGGTTTCTTGCCAAACCACAGTTCATATGGTGTCATCTCAACGGATTTAGATGGTGCCCTATTTAACGTGAATGCGGCCGTCTCTAAAGCATAACCCCAAAATGATAGTGGTAAATCAGTAAGAGACATCATAGATCGTACCATATCTAATAAAGTACGACTACGACGTTCGGACACACCATTACGCTGTGGTGTTCTGGGTGGTGTGAGTTGCGAAACTATTCCGCATTGTTTCAAATGAAGACCAAACTCGTAACTCAAATATTCTCCTTCATGATCAGATCATAGAAACTTTATTTTCTTGTCACGATGATTTTCCACTTCACTCTGAAATTCTTTGAAATTTTCAAATGTTTCAGACTTATGTTTCATCAAGTAGATATACCCATATCTTCTCAAATCATCTATGAAGGTCAGAAAATAACGACACCTGCCGCGAGCATCAACACTCATTGGACCGCATACGTTAGTATGTATTGTTTCCAACAAGTCCGTTGCTCGCTCCATTGTTCCGGAGAACGGAGTCTTAGTCATCTTGCCCATGAGGCATGGTTCGCAAGCATCAAGTGATTTATAATCAAGTGATTCCAAAAGCCCATCAGCATGGAGTTTCTTCATGGGCTTTACACCAATATGGCCTAAACGGCAGTGCCACAAATAAGTTGCACTATCATTATTAAAATTATATCTTTTGGCTTCAATACTATGAATATGTGTATCACTACTATCAAGATTTAGTAAAAATATACCACTCATCAAGGGTGCATGACCATAAAAGATATTACTCTTATAAATAGAACAACCATTATTCTCTTATTTAAATGAATAACCGTCTCGCATCAAACAAGATCCAGATATAATGTTCATGCTTAACGCTGGCACCAAATAACAATTATTCAGGTCTAAAACTAATCCCAAGGTAGATGTAGAGGTAGCGTGCGACGCGCATCACATCGACTTTGGAACCATTTCCCGTGCATCGTCACCTCGTCCTTAGCCAATCTTCGCAATCCAGTAGCCCTGCTTCGAGTTGCAAATATTAGCAACCTAACCAGATCAAATACCCAAAGCGCTCTGCGAGCATTAGTAAGGTACACATCAATAACATGTATATCAAATATACCTTTCACTTTGCCATCCTTCTACTCCGCGAAATACTTGGCGCAGCTCCGCTTCCAGTGACCAGTCCCTTTGCAGTAGAAGCACTCAGTCTCAGGCTTAGGTCCAGACTTGGGCTTCTTCACTTGAGCAGCAACTTGTTTGCCGTTCTTCTTGAAATTCCCCTTCTTCCCTTTACCCTTTTCCTTGAAACTAGTGGTCTTGTTGACCATCAACACTTGGTGCTCCTTCTTGATTTCTACCTCTGCATCCTTTAGCATTGCGAAGAGCTCGGGAATAGTCTTATCCATCCCTTGCATATTATAGTTCATCATGAAGCTCTTGCAGCTTGGTGGCAGTGATTGAAGAATTCTGTCAATGACACTATCAACTGGAAGATTAACTCCCAGCTGAGTCAAGTGATTGTGGTACCTATACATTCTTAGTATATGTTCACTGACAGAACTATTCTCCTCCATTTTGCAGCTATAGAACTTATTGGAGACTTCATATCTCTCAATACGGGCATTTGCTTGAAATATTAACTTCAACTCCTGGAACATCTCATATGCTCCATGACGTTCAAAACATTGTTGAAGTCCCGGTTCTAAGCCGTAAAGCATGGCACACCGAACTATCGAGTAGTCATCAGCTTTGCTCTGCCAAACGTTCGCAACATCTGGCATTGCTCCTGCAGCGGGTTTGGCACCTAGCGGTGCTTCCAGGACGTAATTCTTCTGTGCAGCAATGAGGATAATTCTCAAGTTATGGACCCAGTCCGTGTAATTGCTACCATCATCTTTCAACTTAGCTTTCTCTAGGAACGCATTAAAATTCAACGGAGCAACAACACGGGCCATTTCTCTACAACAACATAGACATGCAAAATACTATCAGGTACTAAGTTCATGATAAATTAAAGTTCAATTAATCATATTACTTAAGAACCCCCACTTAGATAGACATCCCTCTAATCATCTAAGTGACCACGTGATCCAAATCAACTAAACCATGTCTGAATCATCACGTGAGATGGAGTAGTTTTCAATGGTGAACATCACTATGTTGATCATATCTACTATATGATTCACGCTCGACCTTTCAGTCTCAGTGTTCCGAGGCCATCTCTGCATATGCTAGGCTCGTCAAGTTTAACCCGAGTATTCTGCGTGTGCAAAACTGGCTTGCACCGTTGTATGTGAACGAGAGCTTATCACACCGGTCATCACGTGGTGTCTCGACACGACGAACCGTCATAACAGTGCATACTACGGGAGAACACTTATACCTTGAAATTTAGTGAGAGATCATATTATAATGCTACCGCCGAACTAAGCAAAATAAGATGCATAAAGGATAAACATCACATGCAATCAATATAAGTGATATGATATGGCCATCATCATCTTGTGCATTTGATCTCCATCTCCAAGGCACTGTCATGATCACCATCGTCACCGACTTGACACCTTGATCTTCATCGAAGCGTCGTTGTCGTCTCGCCAACTATTGCTTCTATGACTTTCGCTACCGCTTAGTGATAAAGTAAAGCAATTACATGGCGATTGCATTTCATACAATAAAGCGACAACCATATGGCTCCTGCCAGTTGCCGATAACTGTGTTACAAAACATGATCATCTCATACAAAAATTTATATATCATCACGTCTTGACCATATCACATCACAACATAACCTGCAAAAACAAGTTAGATGTCCTCTACATGTTGTTGCAAATTTTACGTGGCTGCTACAGGTTTAGCAAGAACCGTTCTTACCTACGCATCAAAAACCACAATGATTTTTCGTCAAGTGTGTTGTTTTAACCTTCAACAAGGACCGCGCGTAGTCACACTCGATTCAACTAAAGTTGGAGAAATAGACACCCACTAGCCACTTGTGTGTGAAGCACGTCGGTAGAACCAGTCTCGTGTAAGCGTACGTGTAATGTCGGTCTGAGCCGCTTCATCCAACAATACCGCCGAGTCAAAGTATGACATACTGGTAAGCAGTATGACTATTATCGCCCACAACTCTTTGTGTTCTACTCGTGCATATAACATCTAAGCATAGACCTGGCTCTTATACCACTGTTGGGGAACACACTATTTGAAATTTTTTACCTACGATCACGCAAGATCTATCTATGTGATGCATAGCAACGAGCGGGGAGAGTGTGTCAACGTACCCTTGTAGACCGAAAGCGGAAGCGTTAAGTAACGCGGCTGATATAGTGGAATGTCTTCGCGATCCAACCGATCAAGTACCGAACGCATGGCATCTCCGCGATCTGCACACGTTCAGCTCGGTGACGTCCCTCGTACTCTTGATCCAGCTGAGGCCGAGGGAGAGTTTTGTCAGCACGACGGCGTGATGACGGTGATGATGAAGTTACCGATGCAGGGCTTCGCCTAAGAACTACAACGATATGACCGAGGTGCGAAACTGTGGAGGGGGGCACCGCACACGGCTAAGACAACTGCAACTTGTGTGTTCTAGGGTGCCCCCTGCCCCTATATATAAAGGAGCAAGGGGGATGCTGGCCGGCCCTATAGGGCACGCCCAAGGGGGGCAATCCTACTCCCAGTGGGAGTTGGATTCCCCACTTTCCTAGTCCTACTAGGAGAAGAAGGAAGGAGAGGGGAAAGAGAAGGAAGGAGGGGGCGCCGCCCCTCCCCCTAGTACAATTCGGACTAGGCCCATGGGGGGCACACGGCCAGCCCTTGGCCGCCCCTCTCTCTCGCCCCTAGGCCCAATAAGGCCCATTACTTCTCCGGTGGTTCCGATAACCCTTCCGGCACTCCGATATTTATCCGGTGACCCCTGGAACTCATCCGGTGTCTGAATAACATTGTCCAATATATCTTCTTTATGTCTCGACCATTTAGAGACTCCTCGTCATGTCCGTGATCACATCCGGGACTATGAACAACCTTCGGTACATCAAAACACAGAAACTCATAATACCGATCGTCCTCGAACGTTTAGCGTGCGGACCCTACGGGTTCGAGAACTATGTCGACATGACTGAGACTCATCTCCGGTCAATAACAAATAGCGGAACCTGGATGCTCATATTGGTTCCCACATATTGTAGGAAGATCTTTATTGGTCAAACCGCATAACAACATATGTTGTTCCCTTTGTCATCGATATATTACTTGCCCGAGATTCGATCGTCGGTATCATCGTACCTAGTTCAATCTCGTTACCGGCAAGTCTCTTTACTCGTTCCGTAATGCATCATCCTGTAACTAACTCACTAGTCACATTGCTTGCAAGGCTTATAATGATGTGCATTACCGAGAGGGCCCAGAGATACCTCTCCGACAATCGGAGTGACAAATCTGTCGGCGTCCTGGGAACGGGGGTCCCCAGACTTGCCTGTATGCGGCCCACGGCGTGGCTCCACCAGCGGGCCTGTACGGCCCATCTTCATCAGCGAACACTCAAGACCCTCACGAGGGGCCAAGCCTCGCGAGGCGGACGATGCAAGACCTCCTCGGGGCGGCCTCACTAGGCTGGCTCGCGAGTGGCGGAGAGATCAAGGCGAGGGGCACCTCATGAGGTCCCTGTGATGCAAGCCATGACGACCAAGGCCAGCCGGGCGCCAGCGCACGCAGTGTACTCGTTTCCTCTTTGTTGCTAAGAGGCAAGTGCTGGCGAGGAGTCCCAAGGCATCAGGCAAAGGTTTCCATATCGGTGCAACAAGACCAAGACCAGCAGGACGGCAGGACGAAGGTCACCGTGGAGCCCAGGACGGCGTCACCACCAGGGCCTTTGGTAGGCGAAGAACACCTTTAGTCAGGATAACTCGTACTGGTTGTCTCCCTTCAAATTTGGCCTTTGTTGGATCCCTTCCCGCCTACATTTGGGAAGAGGACCAGGGCCTCTATAAATAGGACTAGCCACCACAGTAGGAGGCAACTGATCTTGGACCATTCAGATCATCCTCAACCACACAAGCTCATCGAGCTCAAGGACACCTCTCCTCAGGAGGCTGTTCTTCCCTTGTACTTGTTCATCCTCAGCCCAAGAGGCAATCCACCACAGCACACTGGAGTAGGGTATTACACCACATCGGTGGCCCGTACTAGTATAAACCATGTGTCCTTTGTTCTGCGAGTTCGACGTGCTGAGCTTTGAGATTGTGGTGAGAGCGTGAGCTAGGGGGAGGAGAGATCTTCGTGCGCACCCCAGAGTTCGAACCTCAAGGGTTTTGCCGGAACCTGAAATCCGACATTTGTCGCGCCAGGTACCGGGTGCGCTGAAGCTTTCCTTCCGTCGATCCATGCTCTGCCACCTCCGCGCCTTACCCCATGGCCGGCGTTGCTCCCTCGGCTGGGATGACGGACGCCCACGACAGCGCCAGGGGGCTCAGGGCCTTTGCCCCCGCCTTGCGACAGGTACAATGGCTGCCCAAGTTCAAGCCGGAGATGCCGCCGCGCTATGATGGTGCGGCGGACCCGTCGGCCTTCCTGCTGGCATATGAAGAGGCCATCCTGAAGGCTGGGGGCGATGACATGGTCATGGCCAACTAGCTTCCCATGGCCCTCGCTGGTGCGCCACGCGCCTGGCTGCTCGCCCTCCCAGGATCCTCAGTGGCATCTTGGGAGGAGCTGCTGTTTCTTCTTCGTCGCTGCAGCATGCAGCACCGGCGCCCCTCGCCGTCGCGGCCCTCCTCGGTGGCTCGCAAGCACCGCCGTCGGACCGTCACACCAAGCCGTTCTTTTGCCAGATTAGCACCGCTTCTGTTCGACAAGGAGCTCCCCCGGGCTGGGTGGCGCCAAAGGCTGACCTCACCTTCGACTCAGGGGATCACCCCGTCACCACTGTCGGCTCGCACGTGCTTCCAATGCTTTGCACGCCCACCATCTGCAGCGTAGCTGTCACCAAGACCCTCATCGACGGCGGTGCCGACCTCAATGTGCTATCTGTGGAGGCTTTTAGCCTTCTTCACGTACCACTCGAACGGCTCCGCCCCAGCAAGCCCTTCTCCAGGGTCGGCGGCAGCTCCACCAGCCCCCTAGGGCAGATCCGCCTTCCCGTGACCCTCGGCACTCGCGGCAACTACCGCACTGAGCTGATTGACTTCAACATCGCCCGCATTGGCCTCCCGTATAACGCCATCCTTTGATACCCGGCTCAGGCTCAGTTTATGGCGGCGACCCATTCGGCCTACAACCTCATGAAGATGCCCGGGAGCAAGGACATCCTCACCGTAGTTGGAGATACCAAGGAGGCTCTGGTGACGCTCAAGTTTGCCCTAAAAACCGCCGCGGCAAGACAACCGGCCAATCAGGCCGCCCCTGGGGTTAAGGAGGCCGCGCCAGCAAAGAAGAAGCAGTTGTTCACTCAGGAGCCAACCTCGACCGGGACCAAGAGGAGGCATTGGTGAGGTTCCTACGTGCGAACACGGATGTATTCGCCTGGGAACCCAAGCAGCTAGTAGGGGTCCCAAGAGGCGTGATCAAGCATCACTTGAGGGTGTGCCCCAATGTGCGCCCTGTGAAGCAGAAGGCACGACGACAGTCCATAGAGAAGCAGTCCTTCATCATCCAGGAAACCCGCAAGCTGGAGGCAGCAGGTGTCATTCGCGAGGTTCGGTACCCTGTGGCTGGCGAACCCCGTCGTCGTACCGAAGAAAGGCGGGAAGGAGAGCATGTGTGTCAACTTCACCAACCTCAACAAGGCCTGTCCCCAAGACCTGTTCCCGCTCCTACGCATTGACGAGATTGTCGACTCCACCGCCGAGTGCGACCTGCTGTTGTAGCGACCCGACCTCAGATGGTCAAGCCTCTGTGTTTCAAAGTCATCCCCGGATCGGTAATGCCGACACACACAATTACTCGAAGGATTTATAACAGAGTAGCAATCACACACTTATTACATCGAATGTCTCAAAAGAGAACTTATTACAATAATATGGCTTAAGGCCATCTAATGCGATAACAGCGGAAGGCTTGGAAGATAAAGTGAGTCCATCAACTCCAATGGCATAGCTGAGCTGCACGACAACGACCTAACGATCCTTACTCGTCTGAAAAGTCTGCAACATAATACTTGCAGCCCGAGAACGGGTCAGCGCATGGAATATGCTGGCAATAACACAGTAGAACAAGAACAGAATAATGCTATCACTACATGCAATATATGGCTTGTGGAAAGCTCTATGGTTATAGTTTTGCGAAAAGCCAATTTTTCCCTACAACAAAGGAATATATTTTAATTTAACTATCATGGTGGTTGAAACATCATTGAGAAGGTATAACCCCAACTCAATCCCAAATTAAAGTAGTTAACATCCCAGCAGTATTAATTTAGAGTGATGAGATACATGTGAATATTCAAGTACTAGATACTCAGAATTGTCCATAACCGGGGACACGGCTAACCATGATTAGATTGTACACTCTTCAGAGGTTTGCACACTTTTCCCCACAAGACTCGATCGCCTCCGTTGGTTTCTCGCACTGCATGGTGTTTGAGAAACGGATGACCGAGACACGCCTCTTTCGTAAACATTAACTCTCTACTCCGGGTAGACCATACCAAACCTACAAAACCCACTACCTGCCGATCTACCTCTTCAAGAGCTTCACGTAACTTACTCAACTATGCTAGAACCCATAATAGCTTGTGGCTGCACACGAAAGTTTCTAGCATGAATAATCTCAGTTCCCTTTGAGCCTGGGTGGCGGTCCATAGGAAGATCACACGGGTACCCCAGGATTTCCAAAAAAAAAAACCAGACAACACTGGGTTCCCCAGGTGCCTCAATCCACCCAGTTGTGTATTAAAGTTGCCACCTTAAGTTGAACCATTAATTAATAATCTCACATCTGTCATGGAATACACTCAAACCAAATCCACGTCTACGAGCATAGCATGGCAATAATAAGCAAGCGTAGAAGTAACTCCCAAGGGTTTGATAGTAATAGGGCAATAGGTTCTACCTCAACTACTACTTTCCAACCCGGAAGTTAATGACATCCTAATCATGCAATGTTTGAGGATTGGAACTAATGCATAAAAACTGGGTATGAAAAGATTATGATCAAAGTGTTACTTGCCTTGCTGACGATCCGTGAATCCTAGAGACTCGTAGTAACACGCTTCGCACTCCGGGAATTCTATCGCAAGCAAACAATAACATACATAAGCAACAAGCAAAGATGCACAAGCAAAACTCAACTCAAAGAGGTTGACTGGAGAGTTCAATTTAAGAACTCCGGTTCGCAAAAAGAATCAAACCAAACCGAGCAAGGAAACTCAAACGGCGAAAAAAATAAGATCCGTTTACTAATCTGAACTAGGGTCAAATTTTACAGAGACAAAAGCTGGTTTAATTTGGTTATTCGGAAAGAGGGTTTCGAGATGAAACTCCAGGCGCTTGAATCGCCTGATTCTGATAAACGAGCGAAAAGTTATACTAGATCGAAAATCGGATCAGAAATCACGATCAGGAAAATCGCGAAATAAATCCGATAAAAAGAAAAGCGACGAACAGTTTAACGAACAAGCGTTCGTTAACTGAAACTAAACAAAGAACGCGTTCGTTAGAACGAACGAACGAGCGAACGCTCGCTAAATAAATAAACCAGAGAATAAAACCGATCTATATAAAAAAACAAAACTAGGTTTTCCTAAAAAAACCGAAATGGTTTTCTTCGGAAAACCGGGCGGCGGGGCGGCTACCTTGCATGGGCTCGGCGAGAACTCGGCGGGCTCTGGCTCGGCTCGGGGTGGCGGCAGGAGGCGGCGGCGGCGACTCGGGCGTGCAAGGGGCTCGGGTGGCGGCGGCTCGGGCTCGCTCGGGCTCCGGCGGCGGCGGTGGTGGCGGAGAGGCTGGCGGGGGGTATTAAGGAGGAGGCGGTGGTGGCTTGGGAAGGGGCGCCTGGGAGGAGTCCGACTCGGGCTCTCCTCGGCGTCCGTCTTGGCGACGGCGGCCTTCATGAGAAGCCGTGGCGGCGGGGTCGGCTTGGCTGAGCCTCGGCTCGGTCCAGGTCGTCTTGCAGTTTTTTTTAAATAAATTCCGCCGAGAAAAATCCTAGAAAAAATAAATAAAAATCTAAAATTGCCAAAACAAATTTTCACCGTCTAAATGAAATATTTAGAACGAAATGAACATTTTCTTGGCCCCTAAAATGCAATTTTTAAAACGTGCAAATTTTTCTAGGGCAAATAAAATTCCAAATAAACTCAAGTAAAATCCAAACAATGATTTTAACATTTTTCCTCCAATATTTCAATTGTTTTGGAGAAGTCATATTATCTCCCCTCATTTATTTTAATAAGAAATATTTTTTGGAGAGAAAAATAATTAAAATAAAAAATCCTCGTTTTCCCGTATTTGATAAAATTCAAATACGAAAAATCAGAAAATCCCCAACTCTCTCCGAGGGTCCTTGAGTTGCTTAGGATTTCGAGGATTGCGGAACGAAGATGCAATAAAATATGATATGCATAGATGACCTATGTATAACATTCCAAATTGGAAATTTGGGATGTTACAAACCTACCCCCCTTAAGATGAATCTCGCCCTCGAGATTCGGGTTGGCTAGAGAATAGGTGCGGGTAGTCCCTGCGAATATCATCTTCTCGCTCCCGGTGGCTTCTTCCTCAAGATGGTGGCTCCAATCGAACTTTGCAAAACTTGATAACCTTGTCATGAGTGACTCAGCTGTCAAAGTCAAGAATCTTCACTGGCTTTTGCTCATAGGTCAAATTATTGTCTAACTGAATTGCCTCCAAGGGCACTGTGTCTCTCAACGGTATATCCGCCATCTCAGCATGACACTTCTTCAACTGTGATACGTGGAACACATCGTGAACTCCTGACAATCCTTCAGGTAACTCCAGCTTGTAAGCCACTTCTCCCATCCGTTCCAAAACACGGTACGGTCCTACAAACCTTGCGGCTAGTTTTCCTTTAACTCCAAAACGTTTCACTCCTCGCAAGGGTGATACTCGCAGATAGGCTCTATCTCCAATTTCATAGGTTACTTCCTTGCGTTTTGAATCTGCGTAACTCTTCTATCTGGACTGAGCAATCTTTAATCTGTCTCGGATTAGTTTAACCTTCTCTTCGGACTCTCTGATCAAATCTAGTCCAAACAACTGACGGTCTCCTACCTCATCCCACATCAGAGGTGTTCTACATCTACGTCCATACAGAGCTTCAAACGGTGCCATCTTCAAGCTGGCTTGGTAGCTATTATTGTACGAGAACTCTGCGTAAGGCAAATTGTCATCCCAACTAGATCCCTAATCTAGCGCACAGGCTCTCAACATGTCCTCCAGAATATGATTGACTCTCTCTGTCTGTCCATCCGTCTGTGGGTGGAATGCGGTACTGAACTCCAATCTAGTACCCAAGGTCTGGTGTAGCTGATGCCAAAATTTGGAAGTAAATTGGGTTCCTCTATCTGATACAATGGTCCTCGGAACTCCATACAAACATACGATCCTGGACATATATATTTTGGCCAACTTCGCACTTGTATAAGTTGTTTTCACCGGGATGAAGTGAGCTACTTTGGTCAAACGATGCACTACTACCCATATTGAGTCATATCCTGCTTTGGTTCTGGGTAGTCCGGTGATAAAGTCCATGCCTAGTTTATCCCACTTCCATTCGGTATCGGCATAGGTCTGTAATTGATCCTGCCGGCTTCGATGCTCTGCCTTCACTCTCGACATACATCACACACGGCTACATACTCGGCAATGTCCTTCTTCATACCAGTCCACCAGAAACGTTCCTTCAAATCCAAATACATCTTGGTTTTTCCGGGGTGTATCGAGTATGGTGAGTCATGGGCCTCCTGAACTATTAATTTCCTGATCTCTGAGTTATTAGGTACATAAACTCGGTCCTCAAACCACAAGGTATCGTGCTCATCCTCGCGAAAACCTTTGGCTTTTCCTTCGCTCATCTTCTCCTTTATCTCAGCAATCTCTTTATCTTCCTTATGAGCTTCCCGAATCTTGTCCAACAATGTAGACTGAATCTCCATCGTTGCAATGAAACCTCTAGGAACAATTTCCAACCGAAGTTCCATAATATCCTCAGCTAACTCCTTTGGCAGTCCTCTACTTTCAAGGATATTAGCATAACTCTTCCGGCTCAAGGCGTCTGCTACGACATTAGCTTTTCTGATGTAGGGCGGAACCCTACGTGGGCGATCTTTCACGTTGGAGCTGATCCTACGGGGAAACACGAGGAACACGCGGAAGAACAAGAGGGAAAACACGGGGAAAACGAGAGAGAATGCACTGAACCGACAAGAAGTCAATCACACAAGCGCTAGATTATCGAACACATAGCGTGACACAAGATTCAAGATCAACAAAGGTAAGGATACACGAGTAGCCGTTCTTCTCCGAGAGGAGGTCTTGATGGGTCCACCCTAGAAGGGGGTCTTGAATCCGCTTGGGGGATCTTCTCCGTAGAGGTCCTGATCTCCGAGGAGAAGTAGCCAAGTGGATGAGCAAAGGCTCTCACACCAAAATATGAGCTAATCCAAAGCTAACCCTAGAAAGAGGAAGGGGATGGAGTATATATAGTCTAGGGGTGAAGGGGTACAAGGGCCTCGGCCGGATGCACTGTGACGCAGTGTGGGAGGCCGGATGTCCGGCGTCGGGCCGGATGTCCAAGCTTTCGAGACGCCGGATGTCCGGCTAGGGGCGGATGTCCGGCTGGCGGGGTAGACTTCACGATTAGGGTGCGGGCGCCGGATTTCGGGCGGGCCGGATATCCGGGCTTCGTGGGAGGCCGGATGTCCGGGGCACAGGCCGGATGTCCGCCCTGTAGTTTAGCGGTTGCCGTGATGGGCGCCGGATGTCCGGCTAGGGCCGGATGTCCGGCTTATGGAAGGGCGGATGTCCGGCCGACGCCGATGTCCGGCTCGCAAACCGCCTCCGGTTCCTCTCGCCGTGTTCCTTCATCCTTGTACTTGGGGACTGGTCCATCATTCCGAGCATCTCCGAGAGGGTCTCCTTGGTACCTAGGCATGCATAGAGTCCTCGCCTTAGGTAGCAACCATGTCTCACACGAATGGAAAGGGGAAGCATGTAGGAACGGGTTCACCTTGTGTCCAATGGCGAATAGTTTAGGTCTCATCTCGTGTATCCTTGGGGCTTGGGGAGTAGTCGGAGTGTACATGGTGATGGACGTGGGATGCTCCGCATCATCTCCCCTCCCTTGGGAAAGATCCGACGTCGGATCGTGATCCTCATCACCATGGAAACGGTTGTCGTAGACGGACTTGTAGTTGGACGAAGTTGAAGACATGACGCAATCCAAGTAGTCCAAGGTGTCGCCGGAGTGATAGATATGCAAAAATAGCAAACACAAGAAACACTCGGAAATACAATGGTTAGCGCACACAAAGTGTCCATCATGTAAGAATGAGTCCGTGAGGCAAGATTGTTCATGACAAAGCACATGAAGCTTAGCAAGATAATATGAAATGAGATGTAAAGCATTCATTGTGCACACAAATGTGTTGTAAATATGATCAATGCAACCACGGTGCAAAATGATGTCATAGTGAGATGGTGCATCAAAAGCATGAACATAGCAATGGATGCTCAATATGTGAATGTCATCATGCAATTGATGGAGGACCATATGATCATGATGTATGAAAATGCCATCAAGGAAGATCACAACAAATTTGCTAAGGAAGTGAACAAGCTCAAATATCATGGATGACATGGGAATACAAGATGCAACAAGGCAATCATAATGTGTGTCAATCCATGCATAGGGTGCAAACTTGTGGTGAGAATGATATGTCCATCGAGCATGACATGTATGAGCACAATCAACAAATATGGAGATGGTGGTGTACCAATGCTCGATGTCGTGGCATGAGTGGAATTTCAAAGATGCATCCAATAAGTGCGAGCGCTCCTCAATGTGAAGGTCCAAAGAGCCAATCTCCAATGTTGCTCCTCCATCCAATAGATGTAGCATGTAGACAACCAGAAAAGAAACAACAATGAAAGAGTGACCCATCCAATATGCAAACTTGAGGATGGCTCAAAAGAAGGAGTTCACCTTATGAATGTTCCCAAGATGTTGGAGTTGCACATCATGCATGCCTTCACACAACCAATATGTCTCATGACGTCAATGCCTTGTGAATCCTTCAAAATGAAAGGACATGACAAACACTCGGAAAAACAAATGAGGTTAGCGGAAGTGCAAAACCTATCATTCGTGTGGTAAGATACCGAACAAGTGTATGCATCATGCTCATCATAAGAAAGTACAAGGAGCATTTCATAGTATGGAGGCATATGATGCAAGAACAACCAAATGCAATAGGCGAATCAACCAAGCATGCATCACAAGTAATATGTCAAAGTCTCCAAGATCAATAAGCATAGTATGGTTGCACTCAATACAAGTGGATATGAGAGAGGCAACTAATGGACATAAGAGACAATGATCAAGATATATCATGTGAGAGGCATGAACATATATGTCATCAACCCAAGAAAGCAAGTAATAGTGGAACATGGGTGATGCAACATAGCAAGCAATCATATCAATCAAGTGAAGCAAGCTAGTAGTGCGAAGATGCAACGTACTAGAAGGAATCAAGGCAATCATGTCATGGGTGCAAATAGTGTGCATGAATACTTCACATGACATGTCACAAGCATGAAGGCAAGATATGAGCAAAATATCATCAATAGCATGGGGCACATGATAAACATGGCAATAGCAAGAAGGATCTCCACCAAGCATGCAAATACACATAGGAGTATCATAATGGTGAATCATTGGAATATGCAAGCAAGGGTCACAATTGCATGGCAAAGGCATAGAAGCAAGCATAGCATGCAATGTGAACACGGTAAAATGAGCATAAGGTGGCAAGTGGTAAATAGCCCATAGCCGCAGGAGAGCCAAGTAGAAGAGATGCGCGTAGTCCTTGCGCAAAAGGAATGGTGGGAATGAAAGTCCACGTGATCCCAAGTCATCGCTGTTCTCAAGAGCTCGCTTCATCAACTCATGGGATTGAGAAGTTGATTTAGTATACGTGAGTACCTACACAAAACAAAGACAAAGGGAAAATTGTGTGTGCGTGGTAGATGTACACATCATCCATCATGATGCGCACATGCATGTGTCGGTTAGCACAAAATAGCCAATGCTCAAATAAATGAGATGCGTGATATAGAAACATGTCATCCATCATGATAGGTTTGTTATTTTGTATTGCATAATGGAGACTCAAAGGATGTAATGCATCATGAGCAATATCTAGAGCATTGTTATTCATGGAATGCATATTGTGCAAGCCATCATGAAAATCATGCAAAGGATGGGATGAATCAAAATCTCCTAATATGCATGATTAAACTATGGGGTCTCCTCATGAGCATTAATGGAAACATCACATGGAGAATATTGACAACATCCAAAACAATGCATATTTGGAACAATGTGATCATGGCATGACATAGTAGATGAATTGCAAAATCATGTAAAGGAAGCATGGCAATATCATCACAAGAGAAGCAAAAGCCAATGACCATCATCTCGCCATCTATGCCATAAGTGCAAATGGGATTGATTTTAATGGGGCATGCATAGTTACTATGTTGAGATTGAAATGAGGCAATATGAGAGATCTCACTCATAGCATATGACAAGTTCAATGGATTGTCAAACATGAAGAGACCAATAGAATTTTCGCAAGATATCCTATGAAGCATAGCATCACAACTAGGCAACTCAACATGCTCATCATCATATTCATCATAAATAGGTAAGTCATGACATGAAGAAGTCGCACTAGCATGAAGCATGGGAATAGGTGGATCAACATCATGAAAGCAATCATTGTCAAGAGAGTCCACTAGTGGGACAAGAGAAGCACCATCACCTATGTTACCTTTGGAGCGTCGCCATGTGTTGTAGGTGAGGTGTTGAAGATCGCCTCGTTGTCATCTTCATGTTGATGGAACCATGTGGGGGTGTATCATCGTCCACCATGGCCATCGCCGCCTCCAATGTAGGGATGGACTCGCCGAGGATAGGCATGTCGTCATGTAGGAGACCTAGCACCAAAGAAGAAAACACACTAGGAGTAGAGGTTAAGTCAAGAAATCATAGTGGCCTCACATGCCGTGTCAACTACCTCACTCACTAAGTGTTGTGGCTCACTCACTCCCTCAAGGATGCTCTCACTCGTATGGTGGGTGGAGTCACCAAATGGCACTCAACCTCACATAGGATGTTGGGGATACAACTACGGAGTGTGAACCGCCTGAGGGGGCCGGTTTACCTCAGGCGTGATCCAGCCCATATGGAGGCCCGGAGCCCAGAGGTGAATTAAGGTCCATACATGTAAACCGCCTTAGTTTTATAGCTTGTATTGTAAGGCAAGGAAAGAGAAACCAAGCCGACTCTTGTATGAGCCGGATTGGGTTTCAGAACCGGCCGGCATCAACCCGTATATAAGGGGACGACCAAGGCGAAGTTAGGGACAGAGGATTCGAGGCTAAGGTAAAGCTATTGCACCCTAGTCGCCAAACCATATCAATCACACCACAACCGGACGTAGGTTTTACCTTCATCGGGCCGAACCAAGATAATTCCCGTGTCTTGTGTCCGCCTTTAACCTCTAGGTTAACCCGCACGATGGCCCCGCGACTAAGTCCTTTCATGAGGACATCCGCCGTGACAATTCCACGACAGCTTGGCGCCACCGTGGGCTATCGCACGATGGTTTGATGATCTTAGAGGGCAAGTTCAAGGACTCGAAGGTTATGCAAAGGGCGGATGACTAAGAGTCGTCGCGGCAAGCTCTACATCGACGATGCGGATCGGGCCCCGAGGCCGGCTCGCTTGAGTACGGGTACCGGGTCCCTTTGGCGGCATACACGTGTTCATCGGCAAGATTGGCGAAGTCAGGCCTGGGCCGGACGTCGCGACCGACCTCGCCGAGACGGCTCGATGGGCGAAGAGTCCTGCCTCGACTAAACCGGCGGTCAAGCATGTTTTCGTGGAGTCGCCCACGGAGGTTACGAGGGCGGATCAGCTCGTGACGAAACCGCCCTCTACTCGGCGGCGAATCGTCGGCCGGAGAAACTGAGTCTTTATACCAGCTACAGGATGGCCAGATTGGGGGCTGTTCCGACGGTGAGAGTATTCCGGACCCTTTCGATCTACCCAACCGGGTTGGAGTCTTCATGGCCGGTACGCAGGAGGCACTTCACTCTTCGGCCGCGGCACCCGTGGTCGCCGGTTCAACAGCGGCGATGGCGGCCGGGAGCGGAGGCCCGGTGCGCCCACCGGCTCAAGTTTTGTCGGAGCTTTTCGACACATTGGCTGTGCTCATGGCGGAAGTTAATCCGTCGGATCAGGACCTGCACAACGCGGAGATTGCAAAGGTGAGGGAACAGATCACTAAAGCTAAAGCGACCAAGGCGGCATGCGACGAACGGATGGCGATGGAACGAGCCGCTGGATGCGCAGCTTATAGGCTCAGCCGACCAGAAAAGGCCACGAAGTCACGAAAAGGAAGTACAGTCCCGCTTACCTTCAGCTTTTGAGGGTAGGGAGCTTTTCAATACCCCAGAGCCGGACCAAGAATCCGCCGCCGTTGGTAAGCCGCCGGAAGCACTGGGACGACCGCACCGTTCAGCCCTCGATGGTAGATCTACTCGCCATCATACCGGTGCGCCCAGACCGCGCAGACACCTCCGGTCACTACTCCAACCCGATGGATAATCTTGTGGCGGCCGCGCACGGTTGGAGGCGATTCCAATTGAGGGCGATTCACCACAGCGGTAGAGACACGCCGGTTAAGGAGCTCCTCGACGGCCTCGCTCAGCAGAAGCGTTCGTCAGGTCGGGATCGGATCCACTCCACCCCGCCCGAGCCGGAGCTATAGCCGACGCTGTCGATTTAACCGCCGTGTTCAAGAATGCGCGAAGCGTCCGCCCAAGGCAACAATCCGCGGCGGCTTTGAAGATGCTCAAGTGGTAGTGGACCGCGCCAGGCACGAGGAGGCCGAAAGCGAGCAGCACAAGCAGAGGGTCATCCGCCCACGCCGTTCATCCGACCATCTTTGAACCGGGGTCACGCTCGGCTCTTTAGGGTGCCTTGCCTCGCCCCCGCTTTACGCAACGCATGCGTTGCCCAAGGACTTTAAGGGCGCGCGCAGTGCCAAATTATACCGCCGATTTGGCTCCAGAGGCGGATAGAAAGCTACGAGATGGCCATGGAGATGCTAGACGTGGACGAAGCCGCATGTGCGAAGTACTTCACAATGATGTTGGAAGGTACGGCCCGGACTTGGTTGAAAAACTTGCCGCCCAACTCTATCAGCTCATGGACCCAGTTGCGAGCCCGGTTCATCCAAAATTTCAAAGACACCTGTAAACAGCCCATGTCTGTGGTGGATCTGGCGGCTTGTGTCCAGGCGGAGGGAGAGTCTACCACCCATTGGGTGCGCCTGCTTCGAAGTTCTACATTCCTCTGACCGGATCAACCCGGATTCTGCGATCTTGACCTTGGAAGCCAATTGCCGGTTCGAGCCATTGAAGTTGAAGCTGGGTCGCATGAAGCGTTTTTGCCATGACATGGGCACTCTAATGGGTGTCTTGGTAAAGCACGCTGATTCGATAGTACCAAGGATCCCGAATCTGAGAACGATGAAGTGGGAAGGAAAACAGAACGGCAACTCAGGGCCAAGCAGATCATTCGACAGCAATGGAGGGAACAAGCGTAAGCTTAACGGTAACATGGGCTTTGTGGTTAACACCAACGCGCAGGACAAGGGTCACGGCGAAGAGGTAGGCAATCAAACCGGTGGTCACAATCCGGATCGCTTTGAATTTCATATTGAATCAACCTTGTCCGAAGCATGGGACGAAGAGGTACCGCGAACCACCTTTGGAAGGATTGTTATATCATGCAGGAGTTCAAAACTCAAACTCGCTCCGGTATGATCAAGGGCCCGTGGCGGTTCAGGTCCGCCCGGTTACGGTGGAGGAAATTCGCCCGGATTCGGTGGTAATCCGGGCGGCAAGGCAATCGTAATAATCAAGGTAATCGTAACAATCGAACTAAGGGGCTACAATCAACAACAGCAAAGAATCGGGTTATCGAGCAACCCAAAGCGCTTGAATAGTGGATGCGATACTAATGCTTTTACCACCAGCTTGGACCGACGAGACCGAAAACTTCGAAGCGGGCGGTCAGCGTTGTTGAACTGCTGCGCCAGCATTACCTCTGCTGGTCCGAGCAGCCGATTGTGTGGAGGAGAGAGACCATCCTCCCGGTTTACAATCCGGTCGCTTAGCCCTGGTGGTGGCACCCTGTAGGAGGGTACAAGTTTACCAAGGTTCTTATGGATGGAGGAAGCAGCATCAACATCCCGTACTACGAGACTTTCCGGCGATGGGGACAGATGGGCATCTTAGGCCATCCAACACAGATTTCACGGAGTGGTGCCCGGTAAGTCGGCGCACCGGCCGGTAAGATAGCTCGAGGTGACCTTTGGAGACGAGCATGACTCGCAATGTAAACGCTGACATTTGAGGTGGTGAAAATTCAAAGCCCTTACCACGCCTCTTTGGGCGACCGCTTATGCTAAGTTCATGGCGCCGACCGTTATGTTTACTTACAGCTGAAAATGCCGGGTCACAAAGGAACGATAACGGTTCATGGAGCCGCCGGATTGCTCGGAGTGCGAGGAAGGTGATGCGGCTTACGCGAGTCGGTTTGTGCCACTAAGAGTTAAAGTATTATAAAGATAACGTTGATCCGGCGGATATGACCCCTTTGAAGAAGCCGACTACGAGCATGATCCGGACTTGAAGTTCAAATCGGCGGCCGAGACGGCTTGTTGATTTTGTGCCCGCGATTCGCCCAAGCAGTTCACCATCAAGCCAACCTCGATCCTAAATAGGAAAGCGCTACCATCGAGTTCATCCGTGAGAATCGACATTTTGCATGGAAGCCTTCGACATGCCAGTACCGAGGAGCTCACGAGCACACTCTTAATGTTGACCCAAAATACAAACCGTAAAACAGTTTCTTCACGGTTTAATGAGGAAAGGCGCAAGGCCATCGGAGAAGAAGTTGCTAGGCTTTTTGGCAGCAGGGTTTATCGTCAAGTCTTTCATCCGGAGTGGTCGGCTAACCCGGTTTTGGTCCTTAAGAAGAATGGCACTTGGCGCATGCGTGGATTACACAGATCTTAACAAAGCTTGTCCAAGAGATCCTTTCGCCCCCCGCATTGACCAGATCATCGATGCAACGGCGGGTTGTGAGCGCTTGAGCTTTCGATGCGATTCGGTTATCATCGATTAAGATGGCGTTTAGGACCAGGAGAAACGGCGCTTATCACCCCTTTGGAGCCTTCGCTATGTGTCCATGCCTTTTGGGCTCAAGAGCGCCTAAGCAACTTATCGGCGTTAGCAAGATGTAATTGTCTGCATGAGCAGATCGGCCGCAATGTGCACGCTTATGTGGATGATATCGTGGTGAAATCAAGGCAAAAGGAAACATTGATTGAGGATTTAAAGGAAACCTTTGACAACTTATGGGTGTACAAGATGATGCTCAACCCGCCAAGTGCGCCTTTGGTGTTCCGCGAGCAAATTGTTGGGTTTTCGTGTCCAACCGGGGATTGAGGCTAATCCGAGAAGATTACAGCTATTACCTCCTTAGCTAAGCCAAAGTGCATCAACGATGTCCAACGCTTACAGGCCGGATTGCTGCGCTTAAGCCGGTTTATCACGCCTAGGAGAGAAGGCCATTCCTTTGTACCAGATGTCAAGAAGACGGATCAATTCGTGCTCGAGCTCAGGCACCGATGAGGCATTGAGGATTTAAAGCGGCGGAAGGTGCAGCGGCCGCCTCGATTCCCCGGATAGCCTTAATGAAGGGAATCTTACTGTTTGGATCTTTTGTTCAAAATGACGCTGTGGTGCCCCGACACGAAGATCGAGGATGATGTCACGGCGGTTCAAGCAGATGGCGGTTTCTGTGGGAGATCAAGAGTTGCTCAAGATGTAGAAGATTAACCTGAACCGTTCAAGTCAACTGGGGCCTAATGTTGGGGATACAACTACGGAGTGTGAACCGCCTTGAGGGCCGGTTTACCTCAGGCGTGATCCGTGCCCATATGGAGGCCTGGAGCCCAGAGGTGAATTAAGGTCCATACATGTAAACCGCCTTAGTTTTATAGCTTGTATTGTAAGGCAAGGAAAGAGAAACCAAGCCGGACTCTTGTATGAGCCGGATTGGGTTTCAGAACCGCCCAAGGCCAACCCGTATATAAGGGGACGACACCGCGCCATGAAGTTAGGGACAGAGGATTCGAGGCTAAGGTAAAGCTATTGCACCCTAGTCGCCAAACCATATCAATCACACCACAACCGGACGAGGTTTTACCTTCATCGGGGGCAACCAAGATAATTCCGTGTCTTGTGTCCGCCTTTAACCCTCTAGGTTAACCCGCACGATGGCCCTCACACTAAGTCCTTTCATGAGGACATCTGCCGTGACAATTCCACGACATAGGATGTGTGGCATGCTCTCATGTGTGGGGCTAGTGGTGGTCACACTCATCATCTCATAGGAAATGCTCTCAGCGTCACGTATGGTGGAGTCACTCATGTCACTCATGGGGTGGTGGCTCTCCTCACATGGCAATTGGGGCATCTCGACATATGTGGGTGCCGGAGAGATGTAGGTGCAAATGCCTCCATGCGCGGTCGCGTAGCTTGACTCGGAGTATGCATCCAATTTGGGCGTCGTCTTCATGTTGTTGAAGAGGTTCGCGCTCGTCGCCGTGGTCAAGGGGATGGCCCTTGCTCGACTGCCTTGTCACCGCCTTGGTGTTGGAGGCCCATATGATGTGGCACCTCGTAGCTCGCCTCCATGACCGAAGGGAATGTCCCATGCTCGGCCATCTTCCTTGAGGGCTTCCAAGATGGAAGTGTCGCCTCGTCAGAGGTAGTCGCTGGACTTGATGAAGTCGATGTAGGCGCACACGGGGAAGTAGGCGAAGATGCCAGACGTCCAAAGGCGAAGATGTTTTGAGAACACTTGGCTAAGATGTCAAGTGGTTGATGTAGCCGTAGCGCCGCCTTGGTGGTGCTCGCCTCGCGGTCTTCTCTTGTGCTTATGAAGCTCGACTTGGCGTGAAGTAGGGCTTGTTGGGACTTGTGCCTTTGCGCTTGTTGAGCATCTTCATGATGATGGTGTCGTTGTCGCACTTGTGCTCGTAGTAGATGTCGTCATCGTCGCCGCGTGCACATGATGCTTGAGGTGACTTGCCCTTCATGACGATGTGGATCACGAACGTGATGGTGGTCGCCATGTAGATGTGGACTTGGACGATTTGCACTTGCATCTTTTTCAAGGCCCAAGACTTGTGGCTTGAATGTCGCCGCCTTGAAGATGACGAAGGGGAAGAAGACTTGATCAAGGCCCGAATCTCCTCCATCCTTGCATCTTGCTCCTCTTTATGTGCGGCAAGCTTCTTGTTGAAGTAGTCCCTTCTCCTTGCTTCGGAGTGATGAATGTTGATGGAGATGTTCTCGGCGCGCCTCGCAATCTTGATTGTGTGCCTTGCACTTGTCGCTGTAGATCAAAGAGAGACGCTTTGGTGATGTAGTTGTTCACGCCTGGCCGTTGTTGTCGAAGACCGGAAATGAAATGCCTTGCCTATCCATCACAAGACTCGAGCAAATATGAGTGGGAGAAAGAGAAGAACTTATACCAATGTACCTTGACCGATGTTGACAATGAATCAAGTTCACTCAAATGCGGACAATGAAATAGCACTATTGGTACCAATCCTTGTCGGTCTCACACCTACACAAGTAAAGCTTATGGAGGAGCTCGGTGAGGATAGTGTCACAAAAATTTAATGCAAAATGTTAGCAAGAGTCAATAATGTTGAAAGAGATTCACAAATTCGCAAGTGAAACCTGATAGAGGCAAAGGTGTCCCGCCTTTCGATGAGATGTGGTTTTCGCTTGGAGGAAGTCGACTTTGACGATCCGACTACTTAACGGCGAGGACGCCGCGCTTAGCAATCGCTAAACCAACTCCGAGAGGTTATTGACCACACCGAGCACGATCAACCGACCACGAGGGTCTGCTTCCGCGAGCAAACGAAGAACAAGCAAGAAACTGAGATTGCAATCTGGATATTGCGAATATAAGATGAAAGCTTTATTGATCAAGGTGGGGTTCTGTGACGCTTTGTCCGGTCGTTGAACACAAACGGGCACGCCGGTTGCAGCTATGGCGAACTTTTAATCTAAACAAAACCCAAGGTCTAAACGATGCCCTAAGGGCTGTATATATGGAGGAAGAGGGGAATTTCGTGGCCCTTGGTGGAGGGGTCCAAATCAACCCTAACTCTTGTTTCCCCACATACGGACTCTAAAAATAGCCTATACTTGTGTATTTCGAAATTACATGGGCTTGGCCCACTAATAAGGTGACGCAGCACCTAGAATAGCCCCGGACGACATTTATGAAGTAGCATCTTGTATATTTCGTCCAAGGCTTCATGCACCCATTATGGTGGCTTCAAAGTCCTGAAATCATCACTTGTAACTCCGTTTGTTCCTCTATGCATGGCATTATCTCCATGCTTGTTCTTGCTCCAATGTCCATCCTTCTCCAAGCTAGGGCCTTCATTTGTAAGCAAAACAAATGTATCCAATTTAGGCAGCATCATATTCTCATGAACATTAGAATCATTACCAAGAAACGAAAGTACCGATAATTTAATTGGCGTGCGAGCTCTAGTAATTGGTCCAAGATATGTAGCAAGAGGGGCTGTGGGTGTAACAATGGTATTGATGTCCTCATCATCCTCCCTTCTTGAAATGAAGTCGCCTCGACGGAAGCTCATATTCCTCACCCAAATAAGGCTTCAAATCTGCAATGTTAAAAGTGGGACTAACCCCAAAATCTGCAGCAGCTCAAGTTTATATGCATTATCATTTATTTTCTAACACCTTAAATGGACCATCAAGACGTGGCATTAGCTTTGATTTGCAAATTAGGAAACCTATCTTACGCAAATGTAACCAAACAAGATCTCCAGTGCAAAGACAACATGTTTTCTACCCTTATCTCCAAAGATGTTTATATTTAGCATTCATACGCTCAATGTTTTCCTTAGTTATCTCATGCATTTTAAAATCAATTCAGCACGTTCTTTAGCATCAAAATTAACCTTCTCCAAGATGGAAGAGGCAACAAATCAATAGGTGCACGAGGTAGGAAGCCATACACAATTTCAAAAGGGCACATCTTAGTAGTAGAATGCAATGAACGATTATAAGCAAATTCAATATGAGGCAAGCATTCTTCCCACATTTTCTTATTATTCTTCAAAACAGCCCTAAGCATAGTAGACAATGTTCTATTGACTACTTCAGTTTGTCCATCAGTTTGGGGTGACAAGTAGTACTAAAAGCAGTTTAGTCCCCAACTTAGCCCATAAACATCTCCAAAAGTGGCTAAGAAATTTAGTATCACGATCTGAAACAATAGTATTTGGCACACCATGCAAGCGAATAATTTCACGAAAGAACAAATCAGCAACATTAACAAAGATCATCGCTTTTATGACATGGTATAAAGTGTGCCATTTTCTAGAATCTATCCACGACAACAAATATGCTATCCTCCCTTCTTTGTTCGAGGTAAACCTAAAACAAAGTCCATAGATATATCCTCCCAAGGAACACTAGGCACAGTGCAAAGGCATATATAAACCATGAGGATTGAGTCGTGACTTAGCTTTTTGACATGTAGTGCAGCGAGCAACAAAACGCTCAACATCCCGGCCTCATCTTTGGCCAAAAGAAATGTGTAGCAAGTATATCCTCCATCTTCTTGACGCCAAAGTGTCCCATTAATCCTCCTCCATGCGCCCCCTGCAACAACAAAAGACTTAACAGAGCTAGCAGAATGCATAGCTTGTTAGCACGAACACAAAACCATCATTAATAACGAACTTGTTCCATGTTCTTCCTTCTTTACAATTCTGCATTACATCTTTAAAATCAGCATCATGCATATATTGATCTTTGATGGTCTCCAAACCAAATATTTTGAAGTCAAGTTGTGAAAGCATAGTATAGCGACGAGACAAAGCATCAGAATAACATTTTCTTTACCCTTCTTGTGTTTAATGACATAAGGAAAGTCTCAATGAATTCAACCCATTTAGCATGTCTACGATTCAGTTTAGCTTGACTTTTAATATGTTTCAAAGATTCATGATCGTAATGTATAACAAATTCTTTGGGCCATAAATAATGTTGCCATGTCTCTAAAGTCCTAACAAGAGCATATAATTCTTTGTCATAAGTAGAATAGTTCAGACTAGGCCCACTCAATTTTTCGTAAAAGTATGCAACAGGTTTGCCATCTTGTAATAACACACCTCCTAATCCAATTCCACTAGCATCACATTCAAGCTCAAAAGTCTTATTAAAGTCGAAGTTGGAGTAAAGGAGCATGTGTCAACTTATCTTTCAATACCGTGAAGGCTTCTTCCCGTGCGGTACCCCAAACAAAAGGCACATCCTTCTTTGTAAGCTCATTGAGAGGTGCAGCAATGGTGCTAAAGTCTCTCACAAAACGCCTATAGAAACCAGCGAGTCCAAGAAAACTCCTCACTTGTGTGACCGCTTTGGGCTGCGCCAACTCTCAATAGCTTCAATCTTGGCTTTATCAACTTCAATTCCTCGTGGAGTAACAACATAGCCAAGAAAAGATACTCGGTCGGTGCAAAAGGTGCACTTCCCAAGGTTACCAAACAAACGCATCACGAGAGCATTAAAAACAGCACGAAATGTTCCAAATGTTCTTCCAAAGATTTGCTATAAATCAGTATATCATCAAAGTAAACTACCACAAATCGTCCAATGAAAGCACGAAACTTCGCTCATTAATCTCATGAAAGTACTAGGTGCATTAGTTAACCCAAAAGGCATGACTAACCACTCATATAATCCAAACTTAGTTTTAAATGCTGTTTTCCATTCATCTCCCAATTTCATACGAATTTGATGGTATCCACTACGTAAATCAACTTTGGAGAATATTGTAGAGCCACTCAATTCATCAAGCATATCATCTAGCCTAGGAATAGGATGACGATAACGAATAGTAATATTATTAATGCCTCTACAATCAACACACATACGCCGACGCACCATCCTTTTAGGCACTAGTATAATAGGAACAGCACAAGGACTAAGAGATTCACGATATAACCTTTGTCGAGCAGCTCCTCGTGCTTGACGATAATCTCCTTCGCCTCCTCCGGATTGGTACGGTATGGTGCGCGGTTGGTAGCGATGCACCGGAATTAAGTCAATTTGATGCTCAATCCTCAATAGGTGGTAATCCCGGTGGCACGCCTTGTGGGAAGACGCCAACTCCTGCAAAATGTTAGTGACAGCGAGGGGCAAAGAGGAAGGCACGCCCTCGAATGAAAATAATGCCTCTTTGCACACAAAAGCATAGCAAACAGATTTGCTAGAATCTAGCTCATCAATATCAGATTTGGTGGCAAATAAACATGCACTTTTCAGTTTAATTTCGTAAGCAACATTAGATGGTTTATTATTAGGCTTCATTTGTTGCTCAAATTCTTTTGCCACAATCTGATTTTCACTCTTATTTTCTCCTGTTTTGCTTTATTAGCTCTATTAATATCATCTTTCAAAATGGAATCAGGAGTCATAGGAAGCAAAGTAATATTTTTATCCTTGTGAACAAGAGTATACTGATTGTTTCTACCATGGTGTACAGAATTTTATCAAATTGCCATGGTCTACCAAGTAATAAGGAACATGCTTGCATAGGTACCACATCACAATCAACATAATCAGCATATGTAGAGATACTAAAATACACATGAACAAAGACGTGTTACCTTAACCTTGCCGCTGTTGTTGAACCATTGGATGTAGTAAGGATGTGGATGTGGTCTTGTGGTGAGAGAAAGCTTCCACCATATCCATGCTAGCCAAGTTGTTGCAGCTCCTCCATCTATGATGACGCGAATAGAACGCTCCTTCACAACTCCCTTTGTATGGAACAAGTTATGCCTCTGATTTTGCTCACCTTGTAACCTGCACACTCAAAACACGTTGAGCAACTAAACATTCATACCTGCGGCATCTTGGCAGCCATGTATTGCGTCTCATGATCGAATCATCTCCACCGTGTTCTTCATGTGTAATAAGAGCCAAAGTCTCTTCATCATAGTCACTAGCGACTCATACCCACCATCCTCGTGAGCAATCATCACACGCTGAGATGTGCATTCTCTCAAAAATGTCCTCTTCCTTACAACGACGACAAATAATATCACTTGTGTGCCCTGTTGACGCCATGGAAGAAGAAGAGCTCTGTAGGCCAGTGTGTACTCTTGGCAGATAGTGGTGGTTGTGCCTGCTTTCTTGTATCACGGTTGGAGGTGGCAGCCACGGAGGTGCCGTGTAGTAGAACGGTGGAAGTAGATGATGCACGTGGTGTCCATGATGAAGGTCGACCTGCAGAAAAGTTAGTCCGCCAAGGCCCTGCCGATCCTGCACTTCACGCTCAGCTTTACAAGCAAGATGGAATAATCGAGTGATATTATTATAATCCTTGTAGTCTAGAATGGTCTGAATCTCTATTTAATCCACCGAGAAAACGTGCAAGCATAGCTTCATTCTCCTCAACAATACCACATCTAATCAAGCCAGTTTGTAATTCCGATAATATTCTTCACCGAATTTTTTCCTTGTCTTAAGCGCTGCAATTTTTGAAGTAATTCACGTTGATAATATGGTGGAACCCAACGAGTACGCATAGCAGTTTTCAAAGCAGCCCAAGTAGCTGAACAGGATATAATCTACAATGTTCGCACCACCAAACACATGCAAAGCTAGTGAAAGCACAAATGGCAGCAGGAACACGCCCTCCTCGTGATATTGTAAACATGTAAATCGTTGTTCAGTTTCTAACTCCCAAGTAAGATATATATCAGAACATATCTACCCTCAAATGGTGGAATATTCAATTTCAGTTTAGGGAGATGGTCATGATCTCGCACTGAAGGGGAGCCCAACATTGCCATTATTTGCATGTGGACGACCTGGTGGTTGTGGTGCTGGTGGTTGCACGTAGTTCGATGTTGATCAACCTCATCCTCGTAATCTCTCACATAATCATCCTCCCCACCGCAGCAAGCAGGAGCCACGTATATCAACAAGAGCACCAGCAGCTTGGCCAGTGAAGAGGGACACGGAAGCTCAATGGAGGGCTGTTTCACGATGTGGAGGTAGTCCATGTTGTTGTAGTAGAGGTGCGTTAGGTGCAGCCGGTGGTGGTGGTGGTAGACGCAGCGAGCAATTCATTAAACTTGTTATCGAGCTTTGTTTCAACGCCTTCTCAATGCCATCTATCTTCTCCATGGCCTCTTCAAATCTATTTAGCACATCGTCCACCTGCCCACTCATCATTTGTTGAAACTTATCATGTAGCGCTTTGTTTGTCATGTTCTCCCAATCGTCTCGTGGCTTGTGATCCTGCCATGGTTAGCAGCAATAGAAACACACAAGAATATGATTCACAGACTACTAGGAAGTGGTGGTGGTGGTGTGGTGGACAACAAAACCGTCAAGCAAATCTCAAATTCTTACCAGTTCTTACCCAAAGAAGAAAGCGGTGATCGGCAACCGATGTAGTCAAAACTCTCAAAGCTTGGATAGAGCGATTACAGGAGAGTCAAACGCACGATGTAGATGTATGTGGAGCTGGGAAGGCTTATAATATGGTAGCAAAAAGGGTCAGCAATAATCAATTCAGAGATGCAAAGTTGAATAAACGCCAACGACAGTCTTGGCTGGTCCTAGGCTAGACCGTGCTAGAGACGCGAGCCTAGAACACTAACAAAATCACGGCGCTGCACGGAAACAACGGAAAAGCACACTGAATAATTTTTTTTTCGCTTTTTTTTTGCGCTTTTTTTTTTTTGCCGCTTTTTTTTTTTTTTGAAAAATCACTATAATGGCGAAGTGTCTCAAAACTCTTCCCAGTGTCAAATCGACAGATGGGCACGAAATTTTTCGACTAAAATTTTTTTTTTTCGATCGCCTGACCCAAAAGCTGAAACGGGTCAAAAAAACTTTCTATAATGGCGAATCGTCTCAATACACTTAGAAACACCTAAAATAGGATAGCCGTAAAATTTTTCACAAGTGCATTTTCGAAAATTTTGGGCCTAAACGAGGGTGGTTTCGAAACCTACTCCCAAGGAAAACACAAATCGGAAACTAGATGGATCTCGAAAACAAACCTAATATGCAAGGAACTCGGATTGGTGGTGGATATATGGTGGTGGTATATGACAAATGTGGTGGTATATGGTAGCGGTTGTGGTATATGGATACGGATTGGTGGTGGTATATGGATACGGATTCGAGCGGTGGCGGATAAGCAATGGTGGTAGATGGCAAGGCGATGATGATGGCGCGGCGGCGTGACAACTTATGACTAGAACTCAAACTCTAAAAGACTAGACTCTAAGACCAAAGAACTTGACACGACGATGCAACCGCAAATTCAACAAAGCAAAAACCCTAAAAGATTATGCAAAGGCTCGATTGGTTCGGATATGATGAACTAACCCTAATTTTTTTGTGGCTTTTTCGTGGACTTTAGGTATGAAGAACAGACTCGATCTAATCTACGAAAACTATAAAATCTCACCGAGCAACCTGAAAATCTGATACCACTTGATAGAGGCAAAGGTGTCCCGCCTTTCGATGAGATGTGGTTTTCGCTTTGGAGGAAGTCGACTTTGACGATCCGACTATTTAACGCAGCGAGGACGTCGCTACTTTAGCAATCGCTAAACCAACTCCGAGAGGTTATTGACCACACCGAGCACGATCAACCTGACCACGAGGTTCTGCTTCCGCGAGCAAACGAAGAACAAGCAAGAAACTGAGATTGCAATCTGGATATTGCGAATATAAGATGAAAGCTTTATTGATCAAGGTGGGGTTCTATGACGCCTTTGTCCGGTCGCTGAACACAAACGGCACGCGGGTTGCAGCCATGGCTAACTTTTTAATCTAAACAAAACCCAAGGTCTAAACGGTGCCCTAAGGGCTGTATATATGGAGGAAGAGGGGGAATTTCGTGGCCCTTGGTGGAGGGGTCCAAATCAACCCTAACTCTTGTTTCCCTCGTCAAGTTCCTTCATCCTTGTATTTGGGGACTTGTCCATCATTCCAGCATCTCCGAGAGGGTCTCCTTGGTACCTAGGCATGCATAGAGTCCTCGCCTTTAGGTAGCAACCATGTCTCACACTAATGGAAAGGGAAGCATGTAGGAACGGGTTCACCTTGTGTCCAATGGCTTAATAGTTGAGGTCTCATCTCTGTATCCTTGGGGCTTGGGAGTAGTCGAGGTACATGGTGATGGACGGGGATGCTCCGCATCATTTTCCTGGATGATAGTGCAGCTTCATGTCGTTATCCTTTATAAGTTCCAACCATCTCCTCTTTGCCTAAGGTTTAACTCCTTTGAGTGAAAATGTACTTCAAACTCTTATGATCCGTGTACATATCACAACGGTTTCCAATAAGATAGTGTCTCCAAGTCTTCATATGTGCACTACCAATGCTAGCTCCAAATCATGCGTGGGTATAGTGCAGCTCATGAGGCTTCAGCTTGTCGTGGAGGCAAACGAAACAACCTTTCCGCCCCTGCATAAGCACACATCCCACCCCAAGCGAGAGGCGTGCAATACACTTGAAACTCCTTATGTATATCCGCAATGTCAAGACTGGGCGATAGTCAATCGCTTTCTTCAACTCCGAAAACTGGCCTCGCAATCTTCTCATCCATTTAAACTTGATGAGGACATCAATACCATTGTTACACCCACAGCCCTCGCCGCTATACATATTGGACCAATTACTAGAGCTGGCATGGACGCAATTGAATTATCGTGTACTTTCGCTTTCTTGGTAACGATTCCAATGTTCATGAGAATATGATGCTGTTTAAATTGGATACATTTGTTTTGCTTACAAATGAAGGGCCTACCATGGACAAGAAAGATGAACCTTGGAGCAAGTTCAAGCATGGAGATGTTGGCATGCGCAAGGGGAACAAGAACGGAGTTACAAGTGATGATTCCAGGACTTTGAAGCCACCCTAATGAGTGCATGAGGCCTTGGACGAAATATACAAGATGCCACTTCATAATATTCGTCCATAGGCTATTCTAGGTGCTGCGTCACCTATTATTGGGCCAGCCCATGTAATTTCGAAATACTTAAATATAGGCTGTTTTAGAGTCCGTATGTGTGGGGAAACACGAAGTTAGGGTTGATTTTGGACCCTTGATAGAGGCAAAGGTGTCCTGTCTTTCGATGAGATGTGGTTTTCGCTTTGGAGGAAGTCGACTTTGACGATCCGACTACGAACGCGGCGAGGACGCCGCGCCTTAGCAATCGCCAAACCAACTCCGAGAGGTTATTGACCACGCCGAGCACGATCAACTTCGACCACGAGGGTCTGCTTCTGCGAGCAAACGAAGAACAAGCAAGAAACTGAGATTGCAATCTGGATATTGCGAATATAAGATGAAAGCTTTATTGATCAAGGTGGGGTTCGTGGCGCCTTTGTCCGGTCGTTGAACACAAACGGCACGCCAAGTTGCAGCTATGGAGAACTTTTAATCTAAACAAAACCCAAGGTCTAAACGGTGCCCTAAGGGCTGTATATATGGAGGAAGAGGGGGGAATTTCGTGGCCCTTGGTGGAGGGTCCAAATCAACCCTAACTCTTGTTTCCCCACACATACGGACTCTAAAAACAGCCTATACTTAAGTATTTCGAAATTACAAGGGCCTGCCCACTAATAAGGTGACGCAAGACCTAGAATAGCCTCGGACGACATTTATGAAGTAGCATCTTGTATATTTCGTCCAAGGCTTCATGCACCCATTATGGTGGCTTCAAAGTCCTGAAATCATCACTTGTAACTCCGTTTGTTCCCCTTACGCATGGCATTATCTCCATGCTTGTTCTTGCTCCAATGTCCATCCTTCTCCAAGCTAGGGCCTTCATTTGTAAGCAAAACAAATGTATCCAATTTAGGCAGCATCATATTCTCATGAACATTAGAATCATTACCAAGAAACGAAAGTACCTGATAATTTAATTGGCGTGCGCGAGCTCTAGTAATTGGTCCAGTATATGTAGCAGTAGGGGCTGTGGGTGTAACAATGGTATTGATGTCCTCATCATCCTCCCCTTCTTGAAATGAAGTCGCCCTCGACGGAAGCTCATATTCCTCACCCAAATAAGGCTTCAAATCTGCAATGTTAAAAGTGGGACTAACCCCAAAATCTGCAGGCAGCTCAAGTTTATATGCATTATCATTTATTTTCTCTAACACCTTAAATGGACCATCAAGACGTGGCATTAGCTTTGATTTATGCAAATTAGGAAACCTATCCTTACGCAAATGTAACCAAACAAGATCTCCAGGTGCAAAGACAACATGTTTTCTACCCTTATCTCCAGCAAGTTTATATTTAGCATTCATACGCTCAATGTTTTCCTTAGTTAACTCATGCATTTTTAAAATCAATTCAGCACGTTCTTTAGCATCAAAATTAACCTTCTCCAAGATGGAAGAGGCAACAAATCAATAGGTGCACGAGGTAGGAAGCCATACACAATTTCAAAAGGGCACATCTTAGTAGTAGAATGCAATGAACGATTATAAGCAAATTCAATATGAGGCAAGCATTCTTCCCACATTTTCTTATTATTCTTCAAAACAGCCCTAAGCATAGTAGACAATGTTCTATTGACTACTTCAGTTTGTCCATCGGTTTGGGGTGACAAGTAGTACTAAAAGCAGTTTAGTCCCCAACTTAGCCCATAAACATCTCCAAAAGTGGCTAAGAAATTTAGTATCACGATCTGAAACAATAGTATTTGGCACACCATGCAAGCGAATAATTTCACGAAAGGACAAATCAGCAACATTAACAGATCATCGCTTTTATGACATGGTATAAAGTGTGCCATTTTCTAGAATCTATCCACGACAACAAATATGCTATCCTCCCCTTCTTTGTTCGAGGTAAACCTAAAACAAAGTCCATAGATATATCCTCCCAAGGAACACTAGGCACGTGCAAAGGCATATATAAACCATGAGGATTGAGTCGTGACTTAGCTTTTTGACATGTA